>CAUYRH010029820.1:0-32537 GCA_963574655.1 Perodicticus potto
GCAACTCCATGACTCGGGGTTCCGTGCTGGGTAGGCTCCTCATGGCCTGGATCTCCTTACCAGTCAGAGCAAAAACAAGGCCCCACCTTCACCAACTATAGAAAAAAGTCATCAAAAGTCATAGTGGGGACCTAAAAATACCTTCTTTCCAAAGGCCAAAGGTAGAAACACTCCCTGTACTAGAAGCTGTTAGCTTCCTTAAGCTAGACCAATGCCATGACCCTCCCACAGCCAGACCAACGCCATGATTCCCAGCCCTCAGAGAAAAGAAAACAAATTAATTACAGTAAATAAAATTAAAAATATAATTAGATAAATCGTGGGAAAAAAACAAGGAAATCTTAGTTGCTGTAAGAGAAATTTATGTGGATAAGATAAGAGTAGAAAAAATCTCTATCAAAGGAAATAAAAAAAGGAGAGAAATAATAAAAAATAAAGAATAAAAGGGGGGTGAACAAACATAAGGGGCACTCAGCTTACCCCAAGGATGGCTTACAGCAGGTGCACCAGGGATGGACGTGCACTAGGACCCCGTAGACAGTTTTTCCTCTGTGACTCTCCCACAATGCGCCTTCCTGTAGCCTAGCTGATGGGAACTTCACCCCCACATGGCACCCAAGCCAGAGGCTCCTCCAATTCCCTTGCTTGTCCAAGCACTTCCAAGGCAGTCTAGGGAGCAATCCAGTACAAAAACAAAAACCACAGGACAGCCGTTTCCCACCTCCAGTCCTCCATGAAAGGGCCTTCTGCTGACCTCTGCCAGTACCCAGCACCTGGCCTCTGTGCTGGACCTCAGCTGCAGACCTCCTTGTTGGCTCCTAGAGTCACTGTGTCCCCAGAACTCTGGGAGAGTTCCCCCAGTCAGAGGCCCCCTGTCTCTCCGAGAGAGCAGCTAGCAAGGAGATCCCTCTAGTCCTCCATCTTACTCTGCCCCTCTCTTCTAAGCATATTTTTAACATATAATATAGGACAAAGAAAATAAATGGGTGTGCAGTTTCAGATTGCGACAATTTATTCACTAGGGCTCATGAGTGGGAAGCTTATTTCTTTGATTCTTGCAGGAAACTGAATAATAAGTTAGGAAAGCTCTGCAAGGGAAAGATTCAACCTTAGAGTATAAGCAGATGATGACTCCCATGAAATTCATCTGATATAAAGAAAGACATCATATACTTACAGCCCCATAGAATTTTATGGCAGGATGGATTGGTCAAGATGAGCAAGTTCGAACATTGTGGTTTTCAGGTGAAGTGACTGAAGATTTATGCCTCATCATATTCTTTAATAAACAACTTTAGAGTGGTTTTCACAGTATCAGAACATCTAAAAAAATGGTGGGGGGACACTTGCATTAACTCCTGCTTGTAAATATAAATGGAACAAAAGGTTTTTCAAATGAAATATAAAGTGATAGGGAAAAAATTGAAAGGAATACATCCCTTTGGTAGCATGGATAAAATCCCCAAGACTTAATGTATCAGTAAATAACTGTGAATGAAAGGTAAGAATCTTAAATTTTATCTACTGAATAATAGAACAATTCTTTTTTATTGATTGAGCATAAAAATCTGTATTTTTCTATTAAAGAATATTATGCATTTGCAACATGTAATAAGAAAAAAGTCATGAGAGCAAGATCAAGACTTCCTTACCGGTTACAATGATAATAAAGAAATTATCCTTACTTTCATTCCAGAATGCCTACTTCACCGATTGTTATGAGAAGTCAATGTTTAGAATTTAAAAGTGACATGCATAAGCATTTGAGAACTTTGTTTTTTATTTCAAGGATATCATCAAATAATATATTAGAATATCTATTACTTGGTTAATTTCACAATACAGTTACATATTTATGCTTTTAAAATGATTTACACATAAATGTCAAATTTATGAGATTATACAACTCAGATATAAATGTTAATCTAAAGTTACTTAACAAACATCAATTATAATTTCCTTGTATAAAATCTTTTTACATATTTATGATATTTGAAACAGCATCTTATTTAATAGTCATAAAAACGTGTCAGACATATAGAAAATGTATTATTATTTTTACTTTTTAGATGAAGAAATTGAAGTTCAAATGACTTAAGTAATGAAAGTCAATAAGGACCCTGAAATCAAAACTCCATTTCTGCTTTCATTATCCTATGCTGTAATTTGAAATTTATATATTCACATCGCTTGAGGCAAAAAGCTGGTATATGGTCCATTTCTCATATCTATAAAGATTTTTATGATTTTTGATTAACCTTATCAAAATTAACATGTTGATTTTTTTTTTTAAGATATAAAGGTGGTAGAAGAAACATTTCCTTAGGCATTTTTTAGCATTTGGAAGGTGCCTTATGAGGTCCTGTGGTGAATGAGTCCTGTTTTTGGACTGGATTCACTAATATAAAAATAATGTTCTTCAGAGAATGTCTGGTGGTGATTTTGCTCACCTATGAATGACACATCCTCCCATCCACCCAACTCTTTAATTCACATAAAAAACACCTTGCTACCTGCCTCTTGACCACAATGACCTTCTTCTAGTACAGACATATTCTAAAGAAGGGGAAAAAAACTCAAATAATACCTGCAGATAGTATAAAATGTTATTATCTTTTAAAAACGGGACAAGTCTTTGGTTTCTTCTGTATTTTTCATACACTATGCTGTTTAAAATATGAATAGCTAAATATATGTGTTTGTTTTAGAATTTTATACTATAATTCTATGAATGCCTAAATTTATAAAAAGTAAAATTCCTGTTAGCTTATTATCAATCTGATCCAGTTTTTTCCACTGGATAGGTTTGTTTGTTATGTAAATAAGAAGTTAGTGATGTAGGCAAACAGCAAGCAAGTTTCAGTTTACTTCTATCCAGAGGCAGCTCACAGCTTAATTACCATCACAAAGATAGCTAATAATTTTTGGAGACTGAGTCTCACTCAGTTGCTCTGGTAGAGTGTTATGGTGTCACAGCTCACAGAAACCTCAAACTCTTGGGCTCAAGCTATTCTCTTGCCTCAGCCTCCCAAGTAGCTAGGACTACAGATCTGTGCCACTATGCCTGGCTAATTTTTCTATTTTTAGTAGAGAAAGGATCTCACTCTTACTCAGGCTGATCTCAAACTCTTGAGTTCAGGAGATCCACCTGCCTGAGCTTCCCAGAGTGCTAGGAGCACCGTGGCCACAAGATAGCTAACAAAATTAAAGCCTTCCTAATATCCTTATGACAGGGCATCAAGTTTTTATCATAGTGAACTGGTATAGTCTTTGACTATATTATATTAATTGTGCCCCAAATTATGGGACACAATTTCCTACATAAACACTTAATAGTAAAGTAATTTTAGGCAGAAAGCACAAAATAAATTGTGATATAAGCTGATATAGCAATGAAAAATGAGCGAGATTCATTATATGCCAGTTCTAATTATCAGTACTCATCAAAAGGTCAAGTTCAGTTTGGTAGCTTCAGGGTGTTTTGTCAATGCTGAATTATTTTTTCACAGACATTTTAGACAATGTTCATTGCATAATTTAGTGAATTTATACTAGAGTTCTGTAGTATTTTTTTCCAGTTAGAATCATAAAAAATTGTAAGGCTAATAAATTTATCTTTTAGTAATGAAGGGAATATAATAAAATATAAATCTTTACATATTAAGTTGTTTAAAAGTCATAAATTACATTATATGTAAAACAATTTTTAAAAATATTTTTTGACCCAATTTTGAAGTCCTAGCTAGTGGCAATGTAGATCAATTCCTTCCTCTCCAGGCTCTCAAGCTCCAGGGCCACTATACAAACACCCTAATTGCCACTTTGGGAAAGTACCAGACATTTAGGGAAATCTTTTGTGTTCCAGATCCTGGGAAATTATTCAAATTAGACAATTTTGTAGGATTCTCACAGGAACCTAGCTAACCCCACACTGTTTGCCAAAGACAAGCTGCCCCTATGGCTGTAGCCTGTTATTGCACTGTCCCTTGGTGTATCCCCCTATGAGATACTTCCTGGCAGCCTTTTCTAGCCTTTCATCCATTACAGTGTGTTTCAACATCAAAAGAATTCCTAAATCCTAAAAAACACCATGGCATCATATAATCAGTACTGAATAGCCCAGGACACAGAATACATAAATCTCAATGAAGGCTCTACCATTGATTAGGTAGATAGTGCGTTATGGATATGATGCTTAGATTGAAATTATCTTCATTTGAGGCCATATTCTATAGGGAAGGGTAAAGCTTATATTACTGCTTTTGCTATAGCTATTAAAAAGAGATCCCTTTCCCTAATATCCAAAGTAAGGATTCTTAAATATTCATCCCTTTGAGGGAAAGTATATGTAAATTTTAGTAGAATATCACCTAAATTCATAGGCTCCCCAAATATGGATATCATTGACCTATCTTTAACCTAAGAATTTATGAAGAATACAAGAGCAATTGGATCAGAAAAATTGAAAACAATCAAAATGTACTATAAGGTAGAATTTATTTTTTGCATAATACGAATGCAATAATTGTTATTAATTTCCAATTCTTCCCTAGAAAGGACTTTGTAAAAGCCCTTAGTAAAGCATGGCTTAGACACACTTAACTTTTCTGACACCATCATACTTGAACCCTTATGTATTGCCCAGGTTCTGATTACGTTCTTTTCAGTTTTCATATCATTCATGACATATTTGGAGTTATCTTCTGAATTTTAGTTACTAGCATTCTTTTAAAAAACGTTATTTGGCTTCATTGGTAGTATTTATTTTAACAAAAAAATGCCCTGTTGAATGTTTTGTTTGAACTGTTTTATTCTCTCTTAATATAATCAGAAAAGAGTTTCCAGTAATCCATTACTCTGAGTAATTACTTCCATGGTTCTTTACAGAGATAGATCCCATTGTGTCCTAATTCTTAGAAATTTAAGTATCCTTTGATGAATACTACTGTCTTTGAGTCTACTTTATTGCTCTCTACTTACCATAAAACTGCAATGATTTGCACATATAATGTAAACTGAGAAAATAATAATCATTAATATAAATATAAAGACAATGGCACTTCCTTTATAAATATGTAGTCTGATGCCTTTATACATAAGTGCTAGCATCAGGAATTTTTAAATTTTATGGTTTGGCTTTTCCACATTAACAATACATGGTCTATTTTGCTCAAATTCTTAGTGTCGCAATTGCTCACCTTTAAGTACACTTTTACCTTGAAGGGGTTTCCCAAAACAGGTAAACTGAAGACTCTGATTTTCAGGATTAGAGAGCTCAACAACTACAAAGGCAAGGAATATACTAAGAGAACAACCACATTAAACTGGTTCCCTAAGACAGAGACATCATCAATGCAGTGGGAACTAGAAAGAAACAACACTTTGTATGTCCCTGACAACACTGAATTAATAATGTTCTTTAAACTTTTCCTAGATGTTTACTGCCTTGATCGATGTAATTGAAACAAATACAGCTTTCTAGAGGATAGAGTCTCATGAATCTGAGGTCTCACATATTGTTTACACACAAAGTTTAGGAATGCTGGGTGCGGTGGCTCACACCTGTATCTTAGCACTCTGGGAGGCTGAGGTGTCCTGATCATTTGAGCTCAGGAGTTTAGGACCAGCCTGAGCAACAGTGAAAACCTGTCTCAAAAAACTATGCAGGCAATGTGGCAGGCGCCTATTGTCCCACCTACTTGGGAGGCTGAGGCAAGAGGATCACTTGAGTCAAAGAGTTTGAGTTTGCTGTAAGCTATGACAGCACTCTACTGAGGGTGACAAAGTGAGATACTGTCTCAAAAAAAACAGAAAATTATAAAGTTCTAGGAAAAATAATCATCTTTCTCTCTCTCTCTACCACCCCACTGTCCATATCTCAGTTTACCCCTCCCACACATTCATTTACATTCTAATGTAAGTTATAAAATACACATAAACAACCATAGCAAATAGATTATTAACTCTTGAAAAAGTCTTCAGATAAAGAAATTATTAGAAATAATAAATAAATAATAGGTGCTTGAACACAGCAACAACTTTTAATACAATTGAAAAGAAGTTCCATAAATTAAGTAGTTGAAATGTAACATATGCTATATAAATTCAACCTATAAATTGACATCTCAAGAGAAAATAGTAAGCCATAAGATAAATCTATAGATTTCCAGGACACATTGGAAATTTTTTTTTAAAAAATGGCAAATACGAACAAGTTCTTTACCTGGAAGATAAAATGAGAAATTGGAGTTGTCGAAAGACAAAAAATGTTTTGATGTCATACATATGTTATGCCCAGGAGTTCCACGAAGACCACACTGCCAAATGAGTTAAATTTAAAGTGGAGTCCTTTCATTGAAGATCTGCTGGTGACCACCTCAGTGTCCCAACATGGGGGTTCTGAGAGCAGCCCCAAGTGCTTAAGGGGTGGGGTTTTTAAGGCCTGATCTGCATCCTGGTTGGCATGCAGACTGTCCAGGTGCATCCAGATAGGGTAGCAAGCAAACATTGTGCAGAAGCAGAATTTTGTGGTTTTAATATTCTCCCACTATACATCTTAGTTTCAGTGCTTTCCCCACCTGGTATTGTTTAAAGTCTGGGGACAGTTGGTTTTTCCCAGTTCGTTTCCCAGGGAGTTAGCCAACCAAGAAACTGGGAGTGAACGAAAAGGAAGAATTAGTACTTTCTCAATTATCTTGGGCGTGAATAGACTTATTTCATTTTTTTGAAAGCTTGCAGTCTGGAAATTTGCCAGGAGTTAACTGATATCTTTCCATTATAGCCTAGGCCTGCTACCTTTCTGCCTGAGCCTAGGCCCACTAGGCCTAACATGTATCTCTGGAATATAAAGTCACTGAGAACATCTCAGAAGTGATGAAATATAACAACCTGCACACTTATGGAGCCTAATGAATCCAAATAATACTAATACAAAACAAATTCGAATACAGACACATCAAGGTAACAGTTGAAAACACAAAATGCAAATACGGGATCTTAAAAATAGCAGAAATCAATGGTAGTTTTACTTCAAAAGTGCAAAAGTAAATATCAAATTTTAAGAAGACCAGTGAAAGCCAGTACAATGATTTAGTAAACATGTGGAAATGTAAAAACATGCTATTTATTTAGATGTTATACTTAATTGTATTCCTTAATAATTAAAAGTAATCAAAAGTAGTTTTAACACAAAAGGCAGTTGTTCCCAACAAACCTTCATTAATGGAAATTCAAAATATTGTACTACTACAGAAAGAAGAAAATAACACAAATGAAAATTCTGTGATAGATAAGGTACAGAGCTAAACATATTAATGAAGAACTACTTAAATAAAAAAAATTATTAAAACGTGATGGAGTTAAGAGAATCACTTGAACCCAAGAGTCTGAGGTTGCTGAGAGTGCCAAGACACTCTACGGGGGTGACACTATGGGAGATTCTGTCCCAAAAGAAAAAAAAAATGATGGAATTAACAATATCAAATATCTAAAATATATGAACACAATAGTATTTGCTTGGAATGAGCAATAGACCTCAAAATGTTTTCAAAGATGTGTTTAGAATTTAGGTGGTCAAACCTTTCTTAACATTAGAATTGGTTAAAAATGTTTTAGTATTGAGTATTTGCTAGCATATTTACCATAATTGTAATCAGTGTGTATATTCCCAAATGACAAAGTTTGTAGAACAAAAAAAAATTTTGAAAATCGATAAAAAAGAAACATAAATCTAAAAAAGTTATAGGAAAAATATGAAGCATAAAATTAAATGATAGATAGCCGGGCATTGTGGCAGGTGCCTGTAGTCCCGGCTACTTGGGAGGCTGAGGCAAGAGAATCGCCTATGTCCAGGAGTTGGAGGTTGCTGTGAGCTGTGTGACGCCACAGCACTCTACCGAGGGTGATAGAGTGAGACTCTGTCTCTACAAAAAAATAAAAAAAAAATTAAATGATAGAAATAAATCCAGTATCTGTGGCTATGATCAATCTAAGTGGATTAAATAGCAATATCAGTCCTATTCAATAGCATACTGAAGTTCTCACTAACGAATAAGAAAGGAAAAGGAAATGAAGCATATACAGACTGAACAGGAAGAAATAAACCTGTATTTACAGATGACATGATAAATTACATAGAAAAATTGCCCCCGAATTACAAAAAATAAAAAAAAAAAAACTCTTGGAATTAATTACAACAAGATTACAGAATATAAGGTATAAAAATATACAAAAGACATTTCTGACAAATTAGCAATGAACAATTGGAATTTGAAATTGAAAGCAAAAACACCATTTATATTAGCACAAAAATGTAAAGTACTTAGTAATAAATGTAACTAAATACATATATACAGAAGGAAACCATAAAACTCTGACAAAATAATAAAAAAAGTAAATAAATGAGCAAATAATCTATGCTAATGAATAGGAAGATTCAGCATTGTGAAGAAGATGTCAGTTCTTCCCAATTTAAGTCACACTGATACAATTTGATTCAGCCTAATTCCAATCAAACTACCAGGGCGGGGAGTGACGGCTAAAGCGCATCTGTAATCCCAGCACATTGGGTAGCTGAGGAAGGAAGATTGCTTGAGTCCAAGAGTTTGAGACCAGCTTGAGAAAAATCACGGGACTTTGTTTGTACAAAAAATAATAATTATCCAGGTGTAGTCACACATACCAGCAGTCTTAGCTACTGACTGTATCCTTTGAGTCCAGGTGTTCAAGGCTGTAAGTGAGTTATGATCACATCACTACACTTTAGCTGCCTTAGTAGAGTAAGATCCTATCTCAAATAAATAAGTAAATAAGTAAATAAGCAAACAAACAAATAAATAAGAACAATCAGCAAGATGCTTTGTAGGTGTTGGTGAACTAATTCTGAAGTCTAATTGAAAAGACAAAAAAGCCAATAAAATACTGAAGAAGAAGGATAAAGTCAGAGGCTACATAACTTTAAGAATTACTATAAGGCCATAATAATGAAGGGGGTATAGTATGGCAAAAGAATAAGCAAATAATTCAGTATATTAGTATCAAAAGCTCAGAAATATATCCACACAAATGTACCCAATTGGTATTAACAAAGGAACAATGGCAATTAAAAGGAGTAAGGGTATTCTTTTAAACAGATAAAAAGTGCTGGGACAAGTGTACATCCACATAAAAAAATATCGACACTGACTTTATACTTTTCAAAAACAAAACATTAAAACAAACAAACAAAAACCCTCAAATGTATCACAAAACTAAATGTAAAACAGAAAAGTGAAATTTGTAGAAGACAATGTAAGAAAAAATCTTGGTAATCTTGCATTCAGTGATACAATTTTAGATGTAACATCAAAAGCACAATCCATGAAAGAAAAAAGTTGATAATCTAGATTTCATTAAAATTTAAAACTTCTATGAAAGCAAGAGAAAAAAAAAGCCAAGCCAGAGACTAGGAGAAAATACATGCAAAAAATATATCTAATAAAGAACTCATATTCCAAATTTATGAGTATACTTAAAAGTCAGCAATTAGAAAGTAAACATATTAGTTAAAAATGAACAAAAGATTTGGACAGAAACAAAGAAGATATCCAAATGGCAAATAAACATGAAATGACATACAACATCATAAGTCATTTTAAAAATTACGGATTAAACCAACAACGAGATGCCACTAAATACTTACTATTGACTAAAATCTCAAACATTGACAACATCAAATTCAGGTTAGATTGTGGATCAACAAATCTTTCATTTATTAATGGCGAGAATACAAAATGGCACAGCCACTTTGGGAGATAATTTGGCAGTTTTGCATAAAACTAATCATATTGTTACCATAAAATCCAGCAACAGCCTTCCTTGGTATATACTTAAATGAATTGGATACTTATAGCTCACAAAACATACCCACAATTGTTTGTCGCTTTATTAATAATTGTCAAAACTTGGAAGTAAATGCCCTTCAATAAGTGAATGGTTAATCATATTGTAGTATATTCATGCAATGAAATATTATTCAGTGATTGGAAATGAGCTATCAAACCATGGCACAAACATAAGGAACCTTAAAGGCATATTGCTTTGTTTCAAATGGCAGTCTGAAAAGGCTACATACTTCACAACTCTTAACTACATTACAATCTGGAAAAAGTAAAACTACAGAGGCAATACAAAGATCACTAATTGCAGATTTGAGGAGAGAAGGGAAATGAATAGGCAGAAACAAGTGAATTTTAGAGCAGTGAGATTATTTAGGATGATATTCTAATGGTTAACTTATAACATTACATTTATCAAAGTTCACAGAACTGTACAACACATATTTACTATGGACTTTAGCTACTTAATAATGGATCAGTATTGGGTCATCAATTATAACAAAAGTATTGCACTAATGCTAGGTTAACAAAAGAACGGTGTGTGGGAATTTTTTGTTAACTTTTCAGTTTTATGTAAACCTAAAACTTATTTTGAAATAAATTCAATTAATTAAAAAATACTATGAAAAACATATACCAGTACATTTTAATCTTATACCAAAAATTCAAATGAAGACCAGACACAAGTACTGAATACCAGGTTGTAACTAAGTGATCAGAACTTAAGTCCACAAAGGGAAGTAAATCTCACTGAAAATCAAGCTGCAAAGGGGGAACAAAGGGGTGAGTACAGTGCACACTGTCTTGGTGGGGTACTCACGCATTTTGCACAAAAACAAAATATGTAAACAAAATGTGCACCTCTAACGTTATGAAATTTAAAAAGTTATATTATCATAATGCTCTCCCAAGCATTTAAATTATTAAAATCTATTATATTTATAAACATGAAAAAAGACTATAATTCTTTTTTTAAGAAAAAATGTTTTAATTATATAAATTGACCTTTTTTGGCCTTAAAAATACTTAGACATAGTCATGCCAGCTTTCTAATCATATGTACTCTTCTTAAATATACTTTTTTGGAGGGGATTCATTAAGGGTACAAATAAAGTCCCTCTTTAATTGTGTCCCACCCCAAAAAGGTGTCACACACCGTGACCCCCATCCCCATCCCTCCTTCCTCTCTCTCTACTCTCTCCTTCCGCCACCTCCCACTGTGTACTAGGTCACTGATTGTCCTCATATCAGAATTGACTATAATTCTTTATAAGTATAAATTAATTGATATAGCACATATAATTATCAATAATCACCAAAGACCACTACTACCAAATTGAATTAAAATTTTACAATATACATAAAATTTTACAATATACCATCGTCCATTTGTACACTGCTGGTTTCTTCATGGCATTATCCCCATAAACTTTGACTAACATGTCTCTGATTCACTTCCATTCTTGCCAAGTATAGCAAGAAGTTTAATGTTCATTGCTCTAGTTCATTCTCCAGCATTCCTGTAATGTCGACACAAAACACACAACAGTAATATATGCCACTCAGCAAGACTTTGTCAAAAGTCAGAACTAACACAGCTCTGAGACATTGATATGCTAAGGTTATGAGCCCTGACTCAGTTGCTAGTACAGTGCTGCCAATATAGGATGGCAAGTTGCTAGACTTTTTATATTGAGTGATACTATATATGTTGTATTATTAGCCAATATATTTGGTTAGATCATGTGAGATTGTACACATTTATTTCTTTTGAAATCCTGATATTTATATTGTAAATAGGTTGGGCAAATCTTCTCTTCATATCATAAAACAATTATATGTATATGCATAACATTTACAAAGTTAAATGTAAAGTTATATTACAAAGTTATAATCCTTTGCATTACTATTATTATTATTGCTTAATACTTCGTTGCAGCAATCATCTGATTTCTTTTCTGAATGCATTTATCTTCATTCATTCCTTGTGAGGTTTTTGTTTCTAGTCTTTACCTTAAACATTGTTATTGTTGTTAAATTTTAAGCCCTTTTAATTTTGTGAAGACAAAAAGTGGAAATCTAATAAACACATGTATGGGTAAAAATAAAAAAATAAAAAAAAAGAAAATTATAATGCAATCTGTTCAAATAAATCAAACTCTTTTCCCCCTTTATTACATGCTGCACATTTATAACATTATTGTTTACTTCTATTTTTCTAAATTCTTTAAACTTTTCCATAACCTGCTTTTTTTAAAAGTATGGGCTTCCACAACCAGTTTTAAAAAGTAAACCAGGAAAGTGTGCCAGGCATTATTTTACAATTCAGAAATGCTTCTTGGAGAACAGGTGGCTCATCAGAAGCTTGCAACAGATGACTATAAATGTATCATGTTAAGATTTATCAGCAACAATATTTTCTACACATTGATCCAAGAACAGTAGAAACTACATAAAGAAAAATAAGGAAACAATTATAAATAATATCCTAGGGAAACAGAGAGAAGGGATGAACAGCACCAAATTTTTAAATCCTAGTTTTTCCTAGGACAAGGTGTGCTCCTACTTGCTTTTACGAAATTGCTCCATACCTTCATTATATATACCTCTTCTTTTCTTTTTTTATTAAGTCATAAATACATAAATCATGTATACATTAATGCATTTATGGTGTACAATATGCTGATTTTATATACAATTTAGAATGCTTACATCAAACTGGTCAACATAGCCTTCACCTCACTTCATTACTGTGTAAAGACATTTATACTCTACATTTAATAGATTTGACATTTCTTAGGTGATGAAGTTGGTCTTCATTTAAAATGAAAACAGTACTAGGTTTTGTCATATCAAATAAGAAACCTGATAAAGCACAATGGAGCCTGGAGGGTATAATTAATTACACTTGACTGTATCTACTTTGTCCTGTATCTGACAGATACTTTAAATGTTGTTTTAATTATTCATTGATTAGTTTTTTCTTATTAAATATATCACCAAAAAAAAATCCCATATAAAAGTGCTAAATTCTTAAACAAATCACTGCAACTAGTGTTTTTCCAAGCAGAGATACTTAGGGCAATTAAAATTTAGTAATAACTCTTTACTAAAACAATGCAATATAGAAATGACATACCTAAAAATTGAGGTCTTAGATTTAAGAATTCTAGATTATAAATTCTGCTCTCTGAAATCCAGTCATCAATGATCAAAGAATCAGGAAATTTATAAGTCAAGAGAGTTTTGTTCTTGTCATTTCAGATTAATAAACAAAGTACATTTGGGAAAATATAATTTTTGTATCTGAGTAGTTGTGATAAACAACAAATGAGGATATTAGATAATGTTAATTGCACAGAAGGGCGTGTAATGTGTCCCTATTTTTTTAAAGGCTATACAGAATAGATTAAACAAAACAACAACAGCAAAACATAGACTTTGAGCAGAGGATAAGGTTTAAAACTGTGCACATCCAGCTTCTAAAGAAGCAAAGGCTAAAGTTTTTTTTTTTTTTCTTCCTGCTTTATATAAACAAATGAAGTATTATGCACCTGTAAAGATTGGAATATAAAATGCCACCCATCATATCACTGCAAATATGTTAAAACTATATATAAGGGAAAATTTATTTGAAAAGCAAATGGAATTGTAGAACATTGCATCTTTAACATTTCGCATTTCTGTTGTTATTTTAATATTGCCTTGTGATAAAGTAGCATTTTTAAAAATCAAGAAACTTTTTTTTAAAAAAGGAAGCATACTTATTGAACATAATTTTGTATTGATATTTTTAATAATAATCTTATCCATAAATTTTAGTTATATCCTTTCTCAGAAGTACAGAAATTGAGACACAGAGAAAATTTGTATTTTATTTTAGAACAAGAGGTAATAAAGAACAAGGCTAAGTGTGCAACTCACATTTCTCTAATTTCAAATTCTGTGACTTTTAAACTGCATTTTTCCTTTGGAAAACATGATCCTTCAAATTTGAACATTGCATATAATTGTATGATAAAATTAGAATGAAAATGGAAAACTACATAATATAAAACAAAATGACAGGAAGAATTAACATTTTCACTATATTTCTCTTTCAGAAAAAAAAATAACATTTATAATGTGGTTAAATATAGTATAATTTCATTAGTGGTATTTTATGAATACATAAAGTTTTAATAGTTTGACTTAGTTTTTAATATTCAATTTTTTTTTACTTTTTAAAATTTCAGAATATTGGGGAATACACACATTTTTTTTACGCACATTGTTTCTGTACAAATCACAGTTATACACATAAGTGTTCCATTCACCCAGATAGAGTGCACTATACCCAATAGTGTAAACTTACACCTCCTTCTCTCCCCACAGCTCGATTTCCACTGAATTTTACTTCTATATGTACACTTAAGTGGTGATCCATCAGTTCCAACCTGGTATTGGATATGTGTGTTTGTTTCTCCATTCTTGTGATGTTTCACTTAGAAAAATGGTCTTCAGTTCCCTCCAGGTTGTTCAAGAAGATACTAGGTCACAATTTTTTATGGCAGAATAGTGCTCCACAGTATGCATATACCACATTTTATGAATACATTCATGTATTTCAGTTCTTTTAGGTATCTTTTTATAATTTTTCATAGACATTGCATTAGTTTGAAGTTCCACCAATAGTGTATGAGTTTTTTTCTCTCTGCATCCACACTAGCGTCTGTTGTTTTGGCTTTTTAATATGAGCCATTCTCACTGGAATGAGTTGATATCTTATTGTGGTTTTGATTCAGATTTCCCTAATGATCAGAGATGTTGAGAGTTTTTCATGAATTTGTTGGTCATTAGTATATCTTCATTTGAAACGTATTTGAAACGCTTCTATTTATAGCTTTTGCTCACTTCTTAATGGGGTTGTTAGTTTATTTTTTGCTGATTTGCTTTAAAGACCCTGTTTATCAGTGTTTTGTCAGATGTATAGCTTGTGAATATTTTCTTCCATTGTGTAGGTTTCCTCTCTGCTCTTTTGATTGTGTTCTTGGCTGTGTAGAAGCCTTTTAATTTGATTATATCCTATTTTATTTTTGTTGTTCTTAGGGTTTTCTTCACGAATTATTTGCCTAGGGTGATATCTATAAGAGTTTTTCAACATTTTTATTGTAGAATTCTTACAGTTTGCTGCCTCAGGTGTAAGTCTTTTATCCATCATGAGTTCATTTTTGTGAGTGGTGTGATGTGAAGATACTCTTTCAGTCTTTTACATGTGACTTTTCCAGTTTTCCCAGCACCACCTTTTTCATGGTGTACATTTTTATCCATTTTGTCAAAACTCAGATGAGAATGTGAGGATGATTTTATCTTTGGGTTCTCTATTCTGATCCATCGGTTTCTCTGTTTGTTTTTGTGCAAGTACCATGCTGTTTTGGCTACTGTAGCCTTGTAGGCCTTGAAGTCTCATAAAGTGATGTCTCCTGCTTTGTTTGTATTAGTTAAGGTAGCCTCAGCTATTTAGGAATTTTCTGGTTCCACACATAGGGTAGAACTAATTTTCCTACATATGCAAAAAAAGGTTGATCTTCTAGGGAGAATTGCATTGAGTCAGTAATTATCTTAAGGTAGTATAATCATTTTAACAATGTTCAGTCTGCTGATCAATGAACATGGTATAGTTTTCAACTTTTTATATTCTCTGCAATTTCTTTCCTCAGTGTTTCATAATTTTCCCTACATAGGTATTTCACCTCCTTTGTTAAGCATATCCCTAGATATGTGATATTTTCCTTCCTGTTTTTGCTGTATCACGTAGCCTTTGATAACATATGCTTCCATTATCAATTAGTTCAAAGAATCTTTTGTTACCCACATTTATCTCCTTATTTACCCAACTATCATTCAGCATAGGTTATTTATTTTCCCCAACTTTGTGTAGGGATAGGAGTTTATGTTGGATTGATTTCTGGTTTTATTTCACTATGGTCAGAGAAGATAAGTGGTGTATTTCTTTTTTTTTTAATCAGTTGAAAAATGTGTTGTCATGTAGGATGTGATCAGTTTTAGAAGGTGTTCCATGAACTGATAAAAAGAATATATATTTAGTAGTTTTTTAGTAGAATAATCTGTAAATGTCTGTTAAGCCCATTTTTTCTAGAGTTCTGTTAAAGTCCTGGTTTCTTTGCATGTACATCCTGTTCTGTCAGCGGAGTGTTAAAGTCCCTGGCTTATTATCATTTTGTTTAAATTGAAAAGAATTTAGTTTATGAATTTGGGCATTCCTGTATTAGGTACTTAAATATTTGGTATTGTTAAGTCTTCCTGTTGAATAGTTCCCTTCACCATTATGTAACCATCTTTGTCCTTAATTTCATTGATTTCAAGTCAGTGTAACTTGCTACGGGAATGGTTCCACCAGCTTTCTTTTGGTTTCCATTTGCATGGTAAGGTTTTCCATTCCCTCACCTTGAGTCTAAATGAGTCCTCATGGGTTGTGTCTGGTTTCTGGGGACAGTAGATACTTGGTTTGCATTTTTTTTTTTTAATTCATTTGGCCAGCCTATGTCTCTTCAAAAGGAATTCAAGCCATTCACATTTATTGAAAGTATTGGTACATTGGAGGGTTTCCATTCATCCTGTTGGGTAGAGTCTTATTATTTTGTTTTACCTCTTAATCCATTGTGATATCTGGGCTCTAAACTTTGGCTTTTGGATACTTTCACAATGATGGATGTCTAACGTGTTGATCAATGTATAATACAGATCTGGGTTTTTTCTGTAAGGTGGATCTGTTCTTCACAAATTCCCTTGCTGGTCAGATAAATATCTTTATTTCTCCTCTTATAAAAATCTTAGCTTTACAGGATACAAGATTAGAAGTTGGCCATTATACTGCTTTGGAAGGCTGAGGTTGGGTTCACACTCCCTCCTGGTTTGTAAGGTTTTAGTTGAGAAGTCAGCAGTTAGTCTACTAGTTTTCCTTTGCAAGTTACCACCTGTTTTTGCCTTATACTTTCATAAGTGCCTCTTTTACTTTTACTTTGGTGAGTCTGATGTTTATGTGCTGTGGTGACTGCCTCTTTATGATGAATCTGCCAAGAGTCCAAAGTTTTCTTTTATCTAGTTTTCTATAAAGGATGGGGAAATATTCTTCAATAATTACCTCAAATAAAATATTCAACATCTATTAATTTCTTCTCTGCCATCAGGGATGTCTATGATTCTTATGTTCATCCTCTTTTCATAGTCCCATATTTTTTGAAGTCTTTGTTCATTCCTCTTATTTCACAGTTCTTTCTCTTCAACCGCCTTTTTAGCAAAAAGACATTTTCTTCAAGTTCAGAGATTCTTTCTTCTGCCTTATTGAGCCTACAGTTAGGCTTTCCACTGTGCTTTGTAATTACTTGAATTAATTTTTCACTTCCAATTCTGTTTGGTTTTTCTTTAATATTTCAATTTCTTTCATCATTCCTTGTCTTGTCTTTTTGGTTTCTTTTTATTAGATTTCCATTTTTCTTGAATTTCCATGGGCTTATTTATCACCCATGTTCAAAACTCCTCATTTGTCATTTAATCTTTTCATTTTGTTATCATTTGGTAAGGGGTTATTATTCTCTTTAGGGGGTAACCTATCTCTTTGATTTTTCATATTTCCTGATATTTTCTGCTGTTTCCTTTTTATATGGCCTTTTTTTTGAGAGCCAAGAGTATTGATGCTGGTTTATGGGTTTGTCTCCGAGACCCAAGAGATTGGTCCCTGACTGTGTCAGGTAGAAGAGTACAGGTCCTTAGTTGCCTATGTGTTTCTATAGCAAGTTTACTGAACCTATTGGGTTACCTCTGACCTGCTATCTTCACCACTTTATGACATAGTGTGGTGAGTTAGGTCTCTAGCTTACTCTAGGTGATAGTAAGTAGTATTTGTGTGTGTGAGTCAGCCACCCCCTGTTTATTTGACTTGGAAGAAATTTTAAAGGGCTATCTTATTATTCTCCCAGTTCTTGATTGATGTTGTATCAGTAAGCTAGTTGTCAAGATGCTCTTTTGTCAACATGGTAGACTCTGGTCCCCCAAGTGGAGTACTAGAGTGCTCCAGGCTTTCAGAAGAGCTGTAACTCTCAGGCAGGTTCTTGGTCTCCACCCCCAATACCAATTCATGATTAGGTTGCATTAGCCACCCTCTTAATAGGTGTCACTGGTGGGAACAAGCTGCAATGCTGTTTCTGGGCCTTACACTGGCTCCAGTTACTTAATAGAAGCATTTGCGTGCCCTAGGTGGAGTATAAGCCCTAGAGTTTTCAGATGAGTTCTCAATCTTTGCTGCCACTTTGCTGCTAGTAGGGAAGAACAGCTGGGTGGGGTTGAGTTGGGACTTGCCCTCGGGCTCCTCAGAATCTGATTAGTTGGCTGTTGTGGGTGGGGTTAAAGGTCTGCTTCCATTTTCTGAATGAAGTGTCCCCAAGCAGAAAGTCCATTTATGGAGACAGACATGTCAGAGAAATGAAAACTGGTAACCTTCCTTGGGTCTCACTCTTCTCCTTGGTCTCTTCTCTGTTGGGTATTAGCCTCAATGATGTTATTATGGGTTCCCTCCCAGTGGCTTGGTCTAAATGAGAGGACAAAGAAAAATGAAAGAAATAAGAGACAAAAGAAAGTTTAAGAGTTAGCTGGACCAGTAGGCTACATGCCCTTCTTTGTGAGGTTTAACACAGCATGTAGTCTCTTTTTCCAGACTAACTCCATTTTTATTTCATACACCATTATTTTAATCATAAATATCATGAGGAAAAGGTAAACAATTACCTTATGGTCCTTGTTCTTTTTGCAACTTTTTTTAAACTAAACTTTTTCTAACTAGTTACATTAATTGGATGGATTTCCATTTTATTTTTTATTGTTCTAAGGTATTTATGATCTTTAACATAAATAGAACATGGAATCATGAAAAATTTTGTACCTAGAAGTTCCACAAAGACCACACTGCCAAACAAGTCAAATTTAAAGAGGAGTCCTTTAATTGAAGAGCTGACTGGTAACTGTCTCAGTGTCCAAACACGGGGATTCTGAGAGCAGCCCCAAGTGCTTAAGGGGTTGGGTTTATAAAGCTTGGTCTGCATCCTGGTTGGCATGCAGGCTGTCCATGTGCGTTCCAGTAGAGTAGCAAGCAAGCATTGTATACAAGCAGAATTTTGCGATTAGTCAGTCATAAGTCATACATCTTTGTTTCCCCATACACCTTAGTTTCAGCACTTTCTCCCTATATATTTCAGTTTTAGTATTTTCCTCATGATATTATTTAAAAGACAGTCTGGGAACAGTTTGTTCCTCCCAGTCTGTTTCCCAGGGTGTTAGCCAAGCAAGAAACTGGGAATGAACTAGAAGCAAGAAATCAATTAGTACTTTCTCATTTATCTTGGGAGTGAACTAGACTTATTTCATTTCATTTGAAAGCTTACAGTCTGGAAATTTGCCAGGAGTTAACTGGTATTTTTTTCTTTATGGCCCAGGTCTGACACCTTTTTGTCTTATCCAAAGTCCATTAGGCCTATCAAAAAACAGTCAGAGAGCAGAATGTCAGAGAAGACCCCACTTAGACCATGCACACAAATCACAGGAGTGACGATTAATATTCAAGAAGCTTTCTGCTCAGCTAGACAGACTCCTATAGTCATACCCAGGTGACAGAAGAAAAGAGATATTTTATCTCCTTACATGGTCTGGAGCAAATCTTGCCATCTTTAACAAAATTTAAACATTTTGTATATTCTAACTTTACGACAGCACTCCCTCTCTCGGGGAGAGCAGCCCCACCCATTGGAGTTGCACTGGGGGAGTGCTGAAATTTCAGCAAGATGGTTTTTGAATTTCAAAAAAGCCAGGCCACAGGCAGCATGTGTTTTGCTGGGTTCAGGATTTCCCACATCCACTTCTCTCCTGTTTCTGTTTTCCTTTGCCATTTTCTGTAATCATTTTTTAAATTCTCACTTACTTATAACTTGAATATTGGTTTTAAGCTTAGTAAATCATTATTACTAGCAGTGTAAACACATCAAGATATAACTCTTTCCTTAAGTACTCTCATGTGTACACACGCTCCTTTACAGTCTCCTCATTCTAGTGGCGGGATCCCAAGCCAGCCATTATCTCCTGAAACTGTGCTTTTGGCTGGGATGTTCTCCACTCAAGATCCCAGCCTGACCTAAGAATGTAAACATCCTATGGGAAAGGGGTTCCTGCTGAGCACCTCACCTCTAGGAAACACACCATCCTCTTCCCAACCTGTCCAAACTGGATGCCTCCCCTCTCTAGACCAAGTAGGTCAGTACCAGACTGTGCTGGGGAGAACCATGCCCTCCTACAGCCACCTGCTGGGTGCCAGGGCAGGTTTGATATTTTGCCTCTTCGGGGTATGCTCAGCTATAGTTAAGCCACTGGCATGTAGCACTAGGGCAAACTGGCAAGGGTGAGTCACAATCTGAGCGCAGTTTGTTCCACTAAAGAATTGAAAGAGGAAAGGCTTCAGTCCCATCCTCTGTATAATTCTCAGTGTGTGGCTCAACTGTCTCTTTCAACCAGCAGTCATGGTGGGGGAGGAGAGGCACAGAAGATCATCCAGGAACCACTGGACTTCTGTGGATCCTGTAGTCTGGGCCAGAGTTGGGAAGTATATGTGTGGAAATGAGCAGCACAACTAAGGAGTTGAAGCCCCATGGGGAAGACAAAGGTGCATGGTGAATGGAGAAGCAAAATGAAGCCTGGTGACCCATCTCAGTTCTGTGTGGGAAGGAAGTGCCCCAGGTAGTCTGGGAGACTTGTGCCCTGTCCGTAGGCAGTTCCCAGGTCATCAGTGATGTCTCTGCAGCAGCTTAGGCGCCTACCTGTTTTCACAGATGCAGGGGAAGAGAAACAAAGTATTCCACCCCTGGTTCTTTCTAGGCTACAAGTCTTTTTAGGTTTGTGCTCTGTCAATATCTTGCTCCTTCTTATTCTGCTCTGCAATTTCTTCTCATGAGATCTCTTGTAGTAGAAAGTACCAATTTATTCTGACACTTTTCCCTCTGAATTGCAGCTGACCTATGATTGTTTGTTGATTTGTTTTCATCCAAAGTTTTTCCTTTTTTATGAAATCATCGGGTAGCTGAAGTCTCTTTTCAGCCATCTTGCATCCCCAAGTCAAAATTCTTTTGTTTTGACAAATCGTGAGATTCCTATATAATGTATTCAAGCACCATGTTTTCTGCCATCTAGATCTTTATATTACTTTGAATAAGAAAATGGAAAATGCTATTGTAACCACTTTTAAATAGTGGCAAGGCAAACATCAGTTAAAAACATGAAACTTCCAAATGTCTTCAGAATATTTAAATATAATTATATTTAATATATTAGTTTTAGATTCCATATTTATGGAAAAAATGTTACTAACCAGTACTGACTCCTTGGCAATAGTAAAGAAACAATCTAAAAATCTTTTTCTGTGTTATCTTATAAAAATAATTTTTTAAAAATATGATACAATGTATGATTATAATTTGCTATTTTCAGTTGTATGATTTTCAAATTTCTATTTCTATGTTACCATTAAACATGCTGGTTTGTTTTTTGTTTGTTTGTTTGTTTGTTTTTGAGGCAGAGCCTCACACTGTTGCCCTGGGTAGAGTGATGTGGCATCACAGCTCACAGCAACCTCCAACTCCTAGGCTCAAACGATTCTCTTGCCTCTGTCTCCCAAGTAGCTGGGATTACAGGCAACCACCACAACGCTGGGCTATTTTCTGGTTGCAGCTGTCATTGTTGTTTGGCGGGCCCAGGCTGGATTCGAACCTGACAGCTCAGATGTATGTGACTGGTGCCTTAGCCGCTTGAGCCACAGGCGCTGAGCCGAAACATGCTGTTTTTAGCAATGTAGTTTTGTAATGAATTTAATGAAACAGAAGCTACTTTATATGTTTGAAAGCTGTATTTTATTTTACAGTGAATACCATTCATTAATTTCATGATGGTTTCCAGTTGTGCTTTATATATATTTCACTTTAGTTTTAATGATTTTGTTCCCTTTATCACTTTTTCTTTCTTTCTTAAAAGGAAACCACTCCATTCCTACATGCTCGACAATAATTGTGTCTATTATTAACCAATGACAAATATGTCTTAACACCCCAAGTCTTTTAGCATGTCTACCAGACATACATCGTTTTCTTTCTGCTTATTACAATTTAACTACCACAAAATGTATCTTTCTTTCTATTTCTTTCCTTATTATTTCTTTGCACATCCCAGAAAATTCAGAAATGCTCTGTACTAATACTGAGCTCTAATTTCTGATCTCTTCACAGCAGATACCAGCTAGATACTTACTACTATCTATAGCACACTGGAAAAAAAATAAACGGATAGGGCTGATATGACAAATGTGAGATTCATGCATATGGAGACGAATGGCATCATTCTTTTGTAAACCTTTAGCTTCTTCTGGAGTTTAATATAACATGGATGTCAGATTGTTGGTGTTCCAAAAGACATGCTGAGATTTTTGATTCACTTCTCTGGTTCTTGTCTATTAATAAATTTTTTGACAGCATCCTGCTGAGTAGCAAAATTCAGTGACAAGTTTCAAGTATGTGTTGCCAAGAAAGATTCTGAGTGCATGTAGTTTTCATCTGGTGTAATTTAAGCCTTGACTTTTATTATTTTTGTTTTGTTTTGTTTTTATTATGTGTTAAGAGTACTTAACTCGAGATTTACTCTTTTAACAGATTTTTGAATGCATAATATGGTATTACTAACTATAGGAACAGTGTTGCATGGTGGATATCTAGAACCTATTCATCTTACACATCACAACCTCATATTCTTTCATTAGCAACTTCCTAATTCCTCCTCCCCTAGTTCCTGGCAATCACCATTGCACTCCCTGCTTCTGTGAATTTTACTACTTTAGACATCTCACAGAAATTGAATCATATAGTAGTTATCTTTTTGCAACTGGTTTAATTCACTTGTAGAATGTCTTCAAGGTTCATTCAGGTTGTTACATATTGTAGAATTTTTTCCTTTTTTAAGGCTGAATAATATTTCATTGTATGTATGTGCCATATTTTCTTTATTTATTTGTCTGTGGGAATTTTTGTTCCCACATCCTGACTGTTATGAATAGTACTGCAATGAATATGGGAGTGCAGATATCTTTTTTGAAATCATGATTTCAACTATTTAAAACGAAGTACCCAGAAGAGAGATTGTTAGATCATATAGTAGTTTAATCATTGATTTTTAAAGGAATCTTTATACTTTTCCCACTGTGGTTGTACCATTTTGTACTTTCACCAATAGTGTACCAAGGGTTCCAATATCTCTTCATCTTCTCCAACCTGTTGTCTTTTACTTTTCAATAGTAGCCAACCTCATTGGTGTTAAGTAATATCTGCTTGTGGTTTGGATTGCATTTCCCTCATAATTAAATATTTTAAACATCTTTGCATGTACCTGTTGGCCACTCTTATGCCTCCTTAGAAGAAATGTTTATTCGAGTCTTTAACTCATTGTTAATTGATCTATTCAATATTTTTCTATAGAAATGTAGAATTTCCTTTTACAATTTGTATATTAAACTCTTATCAGATACATGATTTGAAAATATTTTCTTCCATTTTGTATGATGCCATTTACTCTATTGATTGTTTCCATCACAATATTGGAGCTTTTTAGTTTGATTTACTCCCACTTGAGTCAATTTTGCTTTTGTTTCCTGTGCTTTTGGTATTATATTTTTAAAAATCACTTTCAAGGGCAACGCCTGTGGCTCAAAGGAGTAGGGTACTGGCCCCAAATGCCGGAGGTGGCAGGTTCAAACTCAGCCCTGGCCAAAATCGCAAAAAAAAAAAGAAAAAGAAAAAATCACTTTCAAGACTGATGTCAGAAGTTTTTCTCATATGCTTTTTTCTAAGAGTTTTACTGTTTTTAGTATTAGGCATAAGTGTTTAACCCATTTCAGTTGATTTTGTACATAGTGTAACATAATGACTCAGTTTCACCCTTTTACATGCAGATGTCCTAACACCAGTAATGGAAGAAGCTATCATTTTTTTTATTGGGTATTTTTAGCTCTTTTGTCCAAACTCAATTGACTATATTTATATGAATTTAATTCTAAGATCTCTATTTTGTTCCTTTGTTTTGTCGAAATCCTAATGACATTTCAAAAAGAAATAGAAAAAAATTTCTAAAATTTATATGGAATCACAAATGACTTCTAAAAGCTGAAGCAATCATGAGAACGATGAGCAGAGCTGGAGGCTTGGTTTAGAAGTACATCACAACACTACAGTAGTTAAATAGTAAGGCATTAGTATGAAGACACTCCTGTTCTTTTTCTATTACTCCACAGCTCTGTACTGACTATACAAAGTGACTCTTGATATTAGGTACACGTTATAGTGTGTTATTATGAGAAACAAAAATATGTAACCTTCAGCAATGTTTGAAAAGATTGCCCTAAAGTCTTACACTGAAGCTGTTGAAAAGGCAGCATTTTCTGGAAATAGGAGCTTATCCAATGCCAATTACCAAACCTTTGGGTTTTTTTCCTATTATGTAACACGCGCACATGTGCGCACACACAGAGTTAACAACTGATTTTGTTAACCAGTTGATGAGGGAGAACATTATTAGTATATTTTCTTCCACTTGCTTTCATTTATGTGGCAGGAACATATTGGAAGTAAAAAAACAAAATTGCAGGTAAAAATATTAAAAATATATCTCTTTATGTTTAAAAGAATAATGACCATCTACAAAAATTGAAGATATAATGATGAAAAACACTGAAAAAAAGAAAATCCACAATAAAGGAAGATGGAGGAGGGAGAATGGAATAAAGGAGAGTTAAGATTGAGGAATTCTTAAATGCTAGGGATAATTTATTCTCAGCCTTTGTGTGAATTTTCTTATAAATGATTAGAATAACCCTTATGAAGTAGATACTATTGATGTCACCATTTTATACTTGTAGAATCAGAAGCCAATGAGATTATGATATTGTTGAAAGTTACAGATAAATAAGAAGCAAAATGGTATTTAAACATAGAAAAAATGCTCCATGCATGGTATGGTCAAATGCTGCTGCTTCTAACATGGGGTAGCATATCTTATGACCAGAATTGAGTTATTCCACTAATTATGTGAGTAAAAGCCTATGTCATTAGCATTCAGGAAGGCTTTTATGTAATAAAATTATTTGACACTCAATAAGAAATTATGTTTATGAACTTGTAGCTTATGAAATTATGGCTACAGTTGGTGTACTAGTTTTCTAGGACTGTCCTAATATAATACCAAAAACTAGGTGGCTTAATAACCATTTATTTCTCACAATTCTGGAGGCTGAAGTCTAAGATTAATGTGTAGGCAAATCTAGTTTCTGCTGTGATCTTTCTTTGTGGTTTACAGATGGTTGCCTTTTTGCTGTACCCTCATATGACCTTTTTACTATGCCTCTGCATTTCTGGTAATAAGTTTTATTGAATTAAATCCTCAGCCTTACAGCCTTAGTTAAACTTGCTTACCTCCTTGAAGCCCCTATTTCCAAAAACTGTTACATTGGTGGTTAGGGGTCCAATATATGAGGGCTGTTCAGAAAGAATCCAACCATTTAATATGAAAAGTGGACATGTGCATTGCTAGGTACTTTTTGGAGAGACCTCATATATATTTTGCAAGACACAAATCATACTACAGCACTTGACATATAAATATTATATTTATGTATACAAAAATATACAAATATTGCATATACATGGTATATGGTAGATGTAAATATTTGTCATATATGTGAAAATGATTATAAATACATATTCATTACTAAATGTTAGCACGAAATTAGGTTGACAGGCAATGTGATCCAGCGATTTTCTCTTGGAAATATGTGAAGCTATCAGTTCAAGATAATTCTAATCAGAATATTCTGAGAAAAGAGATTGTCAAATAAAAACCATTCTGGACGAGGATGAGGAAAAAGACTTTATTCAAAGACTTATTGTAATTAGAGAGAGAGTTTATTGCAATAGAGAGAATCTCCTGACCGTAAAATCTTTGATAGTCACAAAAGTTAGTCAAAAGGAATTTTCTTTTACAGAAAGGTGTGAAGGAGGCTAGAAAGAACCTGATATGGGAAAGTGGGATGAGCTGGTGGCAGGAAATTACTTTCATTGAAGTCAGCTTATTCTCTTGAGTGGTTGGACGTTAAGAGGAGCTGGTTCCAAATTCCATTGCTGACTCAAGACTGAAGTTTGATCAATATTCAAAAGCCCATGGCTTAAGAAAATAATTTAACTAAAGTTTGGTTAAGTCAAATTTTCAGGCATTTTCCCCACTCCCCATTGGCCAGTGAGTACAAAATATCAGGTAATCACCTACAAGGCAAAGAATAGGAATTTGGGATGGTCTTTGACTAGTCTTGCCACAGGTAAACCTCACTTTTATCTAAGTCCTGTGAGAAGAGAGTTTCCTTAATGCACTTCATTTCTTGGGATACAGAAGAAGGGAGTTTCTCAAACATGTTATTTTCCAGGAACGCAGGGCTTAGGTAGAATTGAAATGCCAAGGTCAATTTTCATTAATAAATGTCATCATGAGTTACTGTTTGCTTTTTAATATTCAGACATATAATTTTTGCATATGCAACCTTCTATATGAATGGGAATTTTGTGAGTATTACTGTTAATAATGCTTTCTTATTACAATTAGCTGAAACAAGTAGAAGGAAAGCAGACAAATGTCAATTCTTACAAATAACACTTTGAGACAAATTGTATGGCAATAGCAGAATCAGAGGTGACTGTGCAATTGTGGACTTATCTTGCTTTGGTCATGAGATTGAAAGACTGGGTTTCCCTCCATTCACAAGGGGATAGGCGCTGAAAAGTTTGGTAAGAGTGGTACATATCTCTGTCTATTACTTGTTTAAAACATAGGCATTAAGTCATAGGGATTAAATATTTCAGCTTCTGGAATAGGTCGATAGAATTGTCGACAGCAGATTTTTTTTTTTCCTACCAGGTCTCAGGCCAGTTCTCTTCTAACAGATCATGTAGTCTCCTTTTTATTTACGTTTTACACTTTCATGAGAGATGATATCAAGATTATGAACTGTACTGCATTTTGATAACATGTCCCTATATGGCATTGTGGCCAATTGGTTGTTGTCATAGTCTTTTAAAATCAATACTAACAAAGAATGGCATTGACATTTCCTTATGAAAATTGTTTATCTTTTCTCCCTGTGCATATTTTTCATGCAAGAGTACAAATACCAGCACAACTGGGGCTGAGGCTCTTTCTGCCTTTGTGCATACATCAACAATACTTAATTCTACGTTTTCTCCGAAATGTAATTTTTGCGTGTCTAAAATCAAAGTATGTATTTTACTTTGAGAAATATATACTTGATAACTAAACTTATAAAATTGGTATCTTTTTAAATATGCTTGGAGGTATTTCATCTGTAAGTCTTCAATTGCCCTGCAGTCAAGAAAATTTATAAACCCTTCCATCCAACCCTTTCCAAGAAAGTAATTGGATCCTGAAATAATGTGCAGTTTAACTATTTTGTTAAAAATCTCCTTTTACTAGGTCAATGTCCATACTCACAATAGTAAATAGTAACTTCTTAATTGAGAAACAACATTTTTAAACTAAACGTTTGAAAAATTTTTCACTAAATTCTCAAAATGGTTTTGAATATTATTTTAATATGGCACAAAATAGTAATATTTTATTTGATTCATTATGATTCTAGGATTGTAGATATATACATATGAATTTTATATAGCATAAAATTTTTCCATTGGAGAATATACCTTTAATGTCTTCCAGTAACAATTAAGGCAGTGCCTCCCCTGACTTGGTCTAATGCCACTTCCCATACACACAAACTTCCAAACTATAGAAAAAAATTCCATCTGAGGCAGAAGGAACCCATTCAGGTCCAGATTCAGTAATTTTAAGAATCAGTTAAATTTAGTGACATTATAAACAAATAAATATGGACTTTAAGTAAATATAATCACTAACACAATTGTAAATATCTTAATCCTTTTTATTTCATTAAAAACCTAAAGCTTTGGTTTTGTTCTTTTGCTTATGTATCCACTATTAACTTCAAGGTCTGCCTTTCCCACTTAACCCCTATAAAAATTAAAGGCTAAAAAATTAGGAAAATAAAATAAATAATTAGATATGATAGACTATACCTTGACAAAAACTGCTTGAAACTTTTACGTATCACCCTTCTCCAATGCTCTTTCTACCATCAAAATCCAGTCACCTATCCATGGAGGAACTCTGCCTCAGATCCTCTTAACTCCGCAAGGAGATTATGAATTGTCCTGCATTTTAATAACGTGTCCCTATATGGCGTTGTGGCCAATTGGTTGTTGTATTTTGTTGCATTGTCTTTCTTATAGAATGGCTGCTAGTGGTATTCTCACAACCCCAACTACATGAAATTTGTGTTTAAAAAGTAGACAATTTGTAGACTTTAGAAATCAGAAACTAGGTCAGACTGGTAAAAACAGTTTGGTAACGTGTTTTCAGATCTTAAGATCACTGCAAAACCCATTCTTACGGGTGTTATGATTTTTTCCTCTTACCTTCTCCCTCCTTCTTCTGTCTCTTCCTCTTTTTATTAATTAATTTAATGTGCATTTTTCCTAAACCTCAAAGATAGAGGGAAATAATAATATCATGGTTTATAATAGTTGTATACTTTTGCACATTTTATTTTTTGTTAATAAGAAAACATTTAGAAAAAAATTGTGTGTAGAAAGATAGGAACACTTTCACAAAGAAAAACTGTTTCTCTGGAAATAAAAGTTCTAAACTAACCCAAGAAAAGTAATAAATCTATTTTATTTCCCTTTGTTTCAATTTTATATCTTTGAAGAAATTCTCCAATTCACAACTCATCATTTTGTGTTTACTTTTATTTTTTGAAATATAAAATTATGATGATCCCCAGATAAGTAGCCTCCTCACCAGTGTTGCCATTGAAGATTTGGCTTCTAATTTTTCCCTGTATAATTTCACATTTCAAATTCATCAATTACATAAATTCTTTTTATATCTAGTCGGATAAACTGAGACAAAACTAAGAAAGAGTAAATAAAATTTTAAATTATGTATGTGTATTATGCGACATGTGTAAAGACGTGCTGATGTAGATTTTTTTTCTGTTTTTTACAGCTGCTATGCATATGCAGTATTTTTCAAGTTGGAATGGAATAAAACAAAAATTGCATATATATCTATATGATAATTGTAGGATAAATATGGGTAGATAGTCACTTTGTGAAAATATGAATTGATTCAATTTTTACAGTTTAAAAACAAGGAAGAAATGAGCCTGGGATTGTTTTAAATAATTTTTTTTTTTTTTTTTTTTTTTTTTTTGCAGTTTTTGACCAGGGCTGGGTTTGAACCCACCACTTCTGGCATATGGGGCTGGCACCCTACTCCTTTGAGCCACAGGCACTGCCCTATTTAAATAATTTTAATAACAAATCTATATTCAAAAAAATTGTACTTCCATTACATTTTATAGACTAAAAAAATATTTGTCCAAATCAGAAATTTGAAACATGACTATCTTGTAATAAAGATACATCTGTGATACTGTGGATAATTTTACTTAGGTACAGGAAAACATGACAAGATAGTCATGTTTCAAATTTCTGCATTGGACAAATATTTTTTAGTCATGATAGTCATGACTAAAATGACTATCATAGGTAGAGATGACTATCATGACAAAGATAGTCATGTTTTCCTCTACCTAAGTAAAATTATCCACAGTATCACAGATGTATCCTTATTACATTTTTTCCCTATAAATTATGGCATTACCCTATTATGGGAAAGGCTTATATAATATTATAGATGGAAAAGTGACAATAACATATTTGTTTTCTTCTGTTACTGCACCAAATTAATAGATTTTTCCTAGCAAAGTGTGCCTAATGGTAAGGATATGAAAAATTTACTAACAATGCAAGGAAAACAAATCAAAGAATTCAAATCATGTCTATGTGCTATTGTGTGGAGAATTAAGTCATGCCAGCCACTGGTTTTCCTTATCCCTTATTTCTTCACTTTAAGAAACAAGGAGCTATACTTACATCTTTCACACTTCTAGAATGGCTCAATTTTTCTTTCAAACCTTTTCCTCATTTGCTCAAGTTCACTGCACTATCTATGAATAGTTAGCTACTCCCAAACTGCACCACATTCCAGTGTGTCCAGGAGGGGAGTGGTCTTCATCAGCATGGCCTACCTGAAACATGTTTGATTTCTGACCATTTGAATTATATGTAGTGTTTTACCTTCTGCTAACTATAGCCATAAATGAATAATACCAAACCATGATTGTTAACAGTGACCATAGCTGAGAAAACATGATCATAGCTGAGAAATATTTTGGAGCAGGTCACATTGCTATAGAAAAACTTGATCCATAATCTTATTTGCTTTTTTAAAAGGAAATTATTAAACACTCCTTTTGTATTACTTAGAATTTTCTAAACCAAATATATTCTTGTTATTAGTATATGATAAATGATTAGAATGAAAATTAAAACATTAATATAATTGAGCTAATAAGCAATTAGTTTAATTAAGTCCCCAAATTAAAAAAAGAATTGATTTCCCTGGTCCACAGTGATAGTAATCCATCCAGGTAAAGAACTCTGTTGGAAATATTCTAAGCACTCCCTCAGCAAAGTCATTACAGACTGGCCTGCTGCTTCATATAATTTCTGTGATAAGCTACTGAAAATTTAATTGGCTTTAGCTCTAAAATATTTCTTCATAAAGTAAGTACAACAGATGAATAAACTTCTTTGATTCATTTATTTATAGCAGCTTAAGGAAGCTCATTAACACATTTCCTTCCTAGATATTTGTATTAAATAGGAATGTGCAATGAAATACTGCAAGGATATTTAAGAACCCATATTCTGTACCATAAAATCATGTTCACGGATGAAATATTTGATTAAGTGAATTAAGTATCCACTTAGTTGGCTGCCAGAAAGAAACAGCAAATGCTTTTTTTTTTTCTCTCTTATTGAGACATAATAGAGGTTACTGCTGAAATTTATATTTTCTCAACTCTTTTTACAAATCTAAAAATATGCTACTTATTTCTTATCTTGAGATTTTCCTGATAATCTTTTTGAGAATTGACCACCTGCTCATATTTTAAGTGTTGCAAATTCATACACTATTTCTCTTTACTGTGAGTTTTCTTGGTTCTTAAATGTGATTCTTAATATGCATCATAATTTGCAAGCTATTGAAACAAAGTTCTTGTGAGACACATCTACAAATTTTCATTGTAATTCAAATTCAGATATCTTTTGGTTAATAGGTCTTATTAAACAGAATTGTTACTACTACCTTGAATGTAGGCATATTAAATATACTTTGCAAAGTATCCACGACACACTTTGAAGTCTCTCATCTCAAATGTTAATTTACCTAGAACTCACGTTGATGTTCACAAAACCACAATGTATTCATTTTGCTTCATGCTGTCATTCCCTGAGATTTTTCTCTCTTCTTTCAACTTGATGCACAATATATTTTCTCAGTGATATCACTTAATTATAAACAGTTATTTTATATTTTTCACACATTTTTTCATACCTCACAAATATTGATAGGATAAAATAATAACTGCACTTATATCTAATTTTCACCTTTAAAACACATAATAAGATGGGCCAATTTCTTGAAAATATAATTTGATTCTGTGTGTGTGTGCGAGAGTGTGTATTGCAAAAGAAGAAATAACCTTTGCATTGTCTTTTGTTTTCAGCTATTTTTATAATTACTTTCAACAGCTCATGTCACCTAATGCTTCTCAGCTATTACTACTGCAGTCCCATTTTAACTACTTTTTGTATGTATAGTCTCTTCAAGGACCAGTCCACTGGGTATTATGTTAGCTATACAAACGTCTTAGCCTAGACTGTGAGATCCTTCATGAGGTCTTTTTAATTGACCCTTCCCATCTTTATTCTAAATACTAGCGCATTTTATTTAATTTTCAAATCCCCTTCCATATATGTGCCTAGGCCTAAATATTCTAGCTCTACTGTTAATTCTCATCTTTATATGTATACATTTATAAATACACACACATATATGTATACATATATATTTAATAAACTTCTTCAAAAATTGCTTAGAATCAAATCAAATAAGATATTACAATGTCTATAAAGTAGTTTACACAAAATTTCTGATTACTAGGTGCATATATGAATGCTTGTGCATATGAAAATATATTTCCCAATATCCTTTTGTCATTTCCAATATGTATATGTATTTTTTCTTTTGTCGTATTGGTAGCAGAAAGGATATTGTGAAATATATTTTCTAAATTCTAAACCCTTAGAATAACTTTGTGTTGCTTTCATATATAAACTCTAAAGAATATAAAATTGTGGGCTAAATCCCATACGCCTTAAAAATTAGTGACACCATATTCTTCTTAGCAAAGTATCTTAAGAATGGAAGAAAAAGTATCCAATGTACTCAGCCCTACTATGAAGCTAATCTATAGCTTTCATATGAAGGCTAAAATTATTCTTGAGATAGGTTCCTATCAGCCTGGGGTACGGA
>CAUYRH010029821.1:0-53443 GCA_963574655.1 Perodicticus potto
GGGGAAGGTGAATGAGTGCATCAATGAATGGACACAGTCCATCCATGGAATTCAGGCCTAGGAAATTCACAAGAAACTGACCTAGGCATAGGAAATGGGGGTTCCACATTTAGTCCCAAGTGTAAAGTGAAGGAGACACCAGAAATCATTGATTTTTGCTTGTTAATTTTTGTGTTCAGAAATTTTGCCCAAAACTGTTAATTCTAATCACTTTTAGTTTCTTTTGCATTTTTTGCTATTATTTATCTGTATCCTATATCTGTGAATAGTGAGAGTTTTGTTTCTTTTCAATTTTTAAATCTTTAGTTTTTTTTCTTGTCCTTCTATGCTTGTCAAGCCTTGCTGTGCAGTATTGATGAAAGTGGCAGTAACGGTTCCCTGCCCACGCTTCTGACTTCAAGGGGATACTCTCCCGTGTTTCGTTAGTAAATGTGGTATTTGCTGGAGGTATTATTTAAATACCCTAATTTTCAGGTTAAGAAAGTTCCCTTTTATCATACTTAAGAGCACTTAGCAAATACTTTTCTTACATCTGTTGAGGTGATCTTATGATTTTTCCCCTCTTTTAATGTGTTCAATTGATAGATTGTGTTAATAGAATGCAGCACTCTTGCATTCCTGAGGCAAACTCTCACATTTGGAATCATGGGTCTTAATTTACATTGCTAGATTTGGTTTGCACACACACATCCATATCCATTCACACATCTGTGTATGTGCTCGTGTGAGGGTGTATATATTTCAGGCGTTTTTCTTCTATGTTCATGAGTAAGATTGCCTTTAAATTCCCTTTCTCATCTTTTTGGATTTTTCTGTTAAAGTTATGCTGGCTTATAAAATAAGTTACAGGTGTTCCTTCTTACTGTTTCTAGAAAAGTTTTGTAAAACTAGAATTATTTCTTCCTTGAATATTTGGCAGAACTGCCTAGAAGCCACATAAGCATGAATGAACTTTACTATATGGGAAGATTTTTGATTGCTGGTTGAATTTCCTTAGTGGTTGCAAAACTGTTTCCTGAGTAGCTGGGACTACAGGCAACTGCCGTAACACGTGGCTGTTTTTTTGTTTTGCAGTTCGGCCGGGGTCGGTTTGAACCCGCCACCCTCAGTATGTGGGGCCAGCGCCCTACTTGCTGAGCCACAGGCACCGCCCTCAAATATTAATTTTTTTTAGAGTCAGTTTTGATTGAGTTATTTTGGGTAAATTATTTTCTTGAAATTTATACTGATAAATTTGAAAATTCAGATGAAATGCACAAAGTTGTATGCAATACCCTCTTATTAATCTGTGTAAAATGTTTAAGATTTATAGTGACGTTCTCTTTCTTATTCCTGATATTATTTGTTCCTTCTTTTTTTTCTTGATCAGCCATGCCAGGGATCGGCAACTATTTTTCAGTCCTTTCAAATAACTGACTCTTGCCAGCCATGTGTGAGAGATCAGCTGCCTTACATCCTCCCCAACACAGTATTTTCAGTGTTTTTAGTTTAGACTCCTTAATTTTAATTTTTTGTGGGTATTTGCAGTTAATCTCATTTTACTTTATTCAGAAAAGTAAGTATCTAACACATGCTTATTGGCCATTTATATATCTTTTGTGAAATGCCTGTTATAAGTTTTTTGCCTTTTGTACCCTCAATGAATTCCCAACAATAAATTTAAAAAAAAGTTTTTTGCCTTTTAAAAAAAATTGGCATGTCTTTTTTTTTTAATTAAATTGTGAGAGTTACTTCTATTTTGTGGATTTGAGCCCTTTGTCAGATTTATACATATATTCCAAATATCTTCTCATTGGCAGGGCCTATTTTTCACTTTTTTAATGGCATCAGTTAATAAAAGTTCTTAATTTAAAAGAAAACTACTTCATCAGTTTATTTTATGACTAGTAATTTTGATGTCCAGTTGAAGAAAGCTTTGCCCTACTCCAAAATAAAGGAGAATTTGTGTGGCTTTTGAGACATTTTATTACATATTTCATATTTAGTCTATGATGTATTTGGGAATAACTGTAGCACATGAATTGCATTAGGAGTCAAGATTCATCCTTTAGATTTTTTTTTAGTGAGTCTGCTGATAGCAAACTCCATTTTAATGTGTCTCCAGGTATCTTTATTTTCTCTCATTTAAAAAATATGTGTTTGAAGGGTAGAGAATTTTAAATTGGCGATTGTAATCCACCTGTGTTATTATTGTACTGTCTCCCGGCTTCAGCATTTCTGCTGTGAATTGTCAGCTTAACAGTCGCCACTGCTTGGAAAGGCATCAGCCTTTTTTTCCTCTGGCTGTCTTTAAGCACTCTTCTTTATCTTTGTTCTGTATCATTATGTATTTGTATGTGGATTTTTTTTTCTGATCCAGCTTGAGGTTCTTTGGGCTTCCTGGCTTATGTTTTATCAGTTCTAAAATATTGTCAGCTATTATATTTCCAAGTATTACTCTGCCTTATTCTCTCTTTTTTTTTATGATTCTGATATTTTTCTTAACCTGTTTCTTATTTTCCAACTCTGTTTTCTCTGTACTGGATTTTGGTAATTGCTTTAGAATTATGAACAAAGTTGGAAAAGAACCAAATAGAACATCTAGAAATGAAAACTACAATAATTGAATTTTTTTAAATCAGACAGATAAGTTTAACAAGATTAGACCCAACTGAGGAGAGATTTTAAAACCTAGAATATAGGTCAGAATATTTGCTTCTGCTGGAATGTAGGGGCAATACAAGTTCAAGGGCATGTTAAACTAAATTCTCAGCTGAAAGTTTGTTGGACCAGTGTTTTTGTGAAGCTTACCAACTCATGGTTATAAATTATCAGGGGTAAAATTTACCTGCCTCTGCTCAGTGTTGAGCTTCAAAACAGGCAGTTTTCCTTAATCCCTTGTTGGGATGCAGGTGAAGCATTTTATTTCAAGTTCACTGTTATAGACTGAGGGGTGGTTCTTTGGGCTGCCAGCTTTACAGCTGTAAGCTCAGGTCTATCTCTTATTTCATTCCTTATCATGAGCAGGCCCTGGACTATCTTCTTTATCCCCCTTATACTTGAAAGTGGAGGCTCATGGTCCCTCCCCTCAGGGCAAAACTTCCTTCAGCGTTTTTCCCTGACCTCTCTGCGACCCTACCTTCATGTGGATTTTTAAATTTTATACACCCCTCCTGGTTGTTTTCAGTACCACTTAGTCTTTCATGCTGCCAGAAATGACAGGTACATAACTTACCGTCTGAATACTTGTCCCATCATTGTTGCTGAATAGCTCAACGTTGTTACTGAAAGTATGTACCTGAGTGTCCTGGTTCTGTTGGGGTGTTGTGGCAGCCTCTCACCTTCCTCCCACTATCATGTCTTCCTTTTTGGGAATAAAGATATAAATTGTGTTAACATGATCTAACCTGACCTATAGGTGAGTTGTAGGTTTTGCCTTTAGAAAGTAATTTTAATCTCAAATTTGAAGCGATATTTTTCCCATATATGTTTATGTACTAGTTGAATTGAATAATGATTCTTCGATGATGTTCATGATCTTTGCACTGACTGGGATGTCAGGTGTTCCTTCGCTTTTCCCTGAAAGCTGCTTTCTACAGGACAAGTGATGCTCAGTATCATTGGGGTGCCACCATTCTGCTATGTTTGTTTCTAAAATGTGCGTGAAGTGAAAGGTGACATTCAGCCATCACACGGGACTATATGAAGCCACACACTGTGCTAGCCATGGGACACAGGAGCCGGAACTAGTGCATGAGACAGACATGACAGTCCTGCACGAGATGGACAAGGAGGGACAGGGCCCAGACAGCATGGACCCACTTACTGGGGATGACCTGGGGACTCTGCAGAAGGAACCAGCACTTCCAGGTGTGTGAGGAAGGCTCAGCAGCGGTGGGGAAGTGTGGGGCAGGCATGCTGACACGGGAGGTCAGTGTGTCTGAGGAGAGGCGGTGGGTGTGTTCTAAAGGAACAGGAGCCCACACAAATCCTCACCTGCCTGCCAGGGCTTCTCACGTGCAGCTCGCAGCCCAGGGCTATTCCCAGGTGCAGCAGGACTTGGAGGGTGGGAGTGGAGCTGAAAATGCGTATTTCAAACAAGTTCTCCGAGGCGCTTAAGAACCATGGTGCTGGAGGACCTGCATCTCCAGGATGGCCAAGAGAGCTCCCTCACATGACCTGTTCAGGGTTATATCCAGGGCACAGACCAAATCGTGTGTTGTCCCTTCTTTAGCTCAGGCAGGTGGATGCTTATGAAATAATTTCACCAGAAAGTTAGGGATGACATTGGATTCAAAAACCTAAAAAGTGGTGTCATTCACCCAAAGATCAACCATCCTCACTGGTGTCCCAGTTTACCTGAGCACTTGAATGCACCATCGGCCCCGCAGGGCACTGTGGGTGCCGCAGGTGGCAAGACCTGAGGTCCAGCCTTCTGGGTGCGGTGGGCTCACATCAGAAAACCCAGGTCCTCAGTCAAATGGGCCACAGTTCAATGTGCAGTGCCCACATGTAGTTAGTGCCTTCTGCACTGGACAGTGCAAAGAACACACCTTCAAACAGAAAGTGTCTTGCTGGGCGGTGCTGCACTCATGGGAACAACAGACACTGAAGCATGATTAAACTTGAGCTGTTAGCCCTGAACACACAGGGCAAGGCTCAGGAAGAGCAGTAGAAGGGCTGGTCAGAAGGTAAGTTATCTTGTGATGATCACGGTCATTGACAGATGAAACTCCGCATTCTCCTCTCTCCTCTTCTCACCACTGCTCTTGTCTAAAAAATCTGTAATGGGACGATGTCAGGCATGATCTGCCAGGGCCTGTGGACAGGAGGAATGGGCAGCCTGGATAAGCGGGGCGAGTTTGGCTTCCCTCTGGCACCTCAGTTCTTGTCCTTCGACTCTTAATTCTCCAGCTCCCCAGCGTTCTCGAATGTGACTCATTCCAACAGAAGCCCCATCTAGACCACATTGTGCAGACTGCTCTGCAGGAAGGTGTCGGTAGGGGCTCCCCACCCACTCTGCCCCAGGAGAGACCATCTGGCCAGCCCTGCAGTAAAGGAATCCTTACAGCCTGGTCTGACCTGGAGTCCCAGACTCATGTGACCATGCAATCAATACACAGCTAGTGCTGCCTTTTAGGGGCTCACATTGAGGCATGCAGGACACCTCTCCTATGCAACTGTTTCTAGTCTTGCGTTAGTCATTGGAAAGGCCTATGTCAGAATGTGTTGCCAGCTACAGATGACAGCCCCCTGCTCAGCCCCTCCTTGGAAGGTTATGCTGAGCCTGACAGCCTCATCCCCACAGCCCACAGCCCCCACACACACACAGCAGGCAAGGCAGGGGAGCGATGTGTTCTTTTATTGATGCAAGTATGTCCAGTCACACCAAAACTGACATCCTGCATTATGGTACAGCTTTATACTCAAGAGTTCATCTCAGAATACCAAAACATCAAATTTAGGGTATGTTATCAAATTGGGAAAATAAAGTAGCAGACGCAGACAGTTTCAAGTAGAACTGGTCACCCATGAAGTGCACGTGGATGTGAAGGCCCTTTAACATGTGTACAGAAAGTGTTCTAACACTGTATTCCAAATATATATATTCTCAAGTTTTAAGCCTTTATCTCAAAGACATAAACAAAGCAATATGTACTATCAATATACAATCTGTACTAGCTAGGACGTGGGAAAGTGCAAACACACTGTGACAATACAGTGTAACTATTCTCGCTCTGCCCAGGGCCGCAGCGCAGTGGGCCCAGAGTCACAGTCTCCCCAGGCCAGCCTGCGGGTCTCCAGGCTCTCCACAGAGCTTCGGGAAATGGGACCTGGCCCATCCTTGCCCAGGCTTCCTGAAGCCAGGCATGTGGGGAGGGACGAGGGTAAATAGGGAGACAGACCACCTCTGTCTTTCTGAGGGAGAGCCATCCTGTCCTTGGTCAGTAAGGCCCAGGGCTCACACTAGGAAGTCAGATGTGGAAAATAGAGTGTGCTCCTCTAGGCTGGGTGTAGAAAAGTACCTCCCAGCGTGGGGCAGTGTTATCTGAATGGGCTCCATCAGTTCCAGCATGGTGGATTTTCTGTGTGTCAGATTCCAATTGGGGGAGGGAACCAGTCCTCTAGAACACTGGCTCCTGGGCTTCCCTCCTTCTGTACGTGGGCTTCCGAGGACCACTCTGCGTTGTCACCGCCCCAGAGCCTGCTTTGGCTCGTGATAGCTCAGTGTCTTTCAAACTGACAACTCCACAACTCCCTCCCTTACATTATTTTAGATTTCCTTATTTCTAAAGTGTGTTGGAGAACCATCTGCCAGACACATTCTTACAGAAAATATGCAGCCAGATGCCCTTGCCCCTCCCCGACCCCACAAATCCCTGACAAAGGAAAATAAAAATGTAAACTTTGGAAAGCCCACACCCAAAGGGCTTCCAGAAGTGTGCAGATGAGACCTTCGGGCCATGGGGCCCCCACAGGAGCCCTAAGGCCCAGGCTCGGGAGGGCCAGTGCTTCATGGCGGAGCAGGAAGACAGCCCCAGTACCCTCTAAGGCACTAACCCCGACATCAGAGACACTGGCTGGAAAGGCGTCCAAGCAGGCAGGGCTCACGTTGGTTTTGGTTGGGTTTTTTAAAATTTTTTTAAGATGTTAATAATCAAAAGTAGAAAATAAAAATCTACATTTCATCAGAATAAGACGCTATCATGGATGCCATCTCCCATGATACTCTTTCCCCCACCCTTCCCCAAAGCAGGGCCCTGCCCTGTTATTTAAAATAAACAAAAAAACTTTTTAAGTGCCAAAGGCTGATGCATGAAATAATTACCATTTTCTTCTCATAAAAGTTATATACAAAATGGACCCCAACCAGTGAGGCCACCTCAGCTCTGCCCGTATCACTCGAGGTTCACACTGATTCGTGCATGTGCTCCATCCACTCTGCAGCCGCGTTGGCACCTCAGGCTCTGTTAAGGAGGGTGGTCCTAAAGGTGGACAGGACAGGCAGTGCTCAGGCCCCCGAGCAGGCAGACAGGCAGGCATGTGTCATGTAGGGGCAGGGCCTGGACCAAACTCGAGCCTTGGCCTCCTGCCCACCAGGTCCAGGGCCAGCAGCCCTGCACAAGGGCCACTAAGATGCTTCAAGGCCCTTCTTGGGAGGACAGACCCCAGGCCTACCCCCACCTCTCCCCTTCCCTGCAGACTCAGGTGTCCCTGGAGCTCTCCTACCTGAGGTTCTTCCAGCTGTCCTTCTCCATGTGGTTCTCAGGACCTTCGCTTTCAAAGGAGGCGATGAAGAGAGCTGAGAGACGGGAAAGCCCCCTCAGAACCCACGTCCCTGTGTGGTATCTGTGAACACCCAGTTACCCCTTCCAAGCTAGCAGCTGGGCCCAAGACAAGGGGACAGAACCCTTGGCTAGACCGTACACGGGTCTCCATTGCATGAGGTTCCTGGGCTGGCTGTCGGGGACTCTGGGAAGGTTCCTTGCCCTGCAACACCTACCTGACCCCTCTAGCCTTTCCAGAGGCCCCTGGAGCCTGACCCTCTGTCCTGTTCTCTGCCCACAACCCTCCATCACACATGCTTTCCCCTGTGAGCTGAGAAGGCCTCTTATGGCAGAGAGTAGCCTCCCAGGTCAACCTCCAGCAGGCACAGGGCCTGAACAGAGATTTAGGGTGGCAGGGAGCAGCCTTCACCTTCCTCACTATAGATGGGCGCCGTGAGCAAGTAACTCTGAATCTTCTTGTCCTTCTCGAAGGGACACTCCACCTGAGTCCATGTCATAAACTCGTGGATCTGTCTGGAGATTTCCCAAAATTTCTGAAAGGGAAAAGACCAACTGATGCATGTGTCACCTTAAGCTCCAACCCCTAGTCAGTGCAGGGGACAGGGGTTTTGACCTCAGTCTGCTGCTCACTTTGCTCATCCCAGCAAGACCAGACAGTGACCCTGTATGGCAGCCCCTGTGGCTGTGGTGGCATGTAGAGTGGCATCAGAGCCAACAGGTATCCTCCAAGGCCACTGTGTTCTGCCCTCTGCCTGAGCAGGGACCCAAGGAGGGCCCCATCTACAACCCTGGCCCCAGGCTACCATGCCCACCCCCGCAGTGACCATAGTACGACGTGCTCTCCCTCTCCAAGGGCTACAAAGCACCCACAGCTCCCACCCTCACCTGTGTGAAGAGGGCATCTAACAGCTATGGCCCATCACCTGTCCAGTCACCTCTGTCGTACCCTCCCATCCTTGGCCAGGTATCCTGAGCCCCACCAGGCAGATTCTTTGGTTTTGTCTGGAATTCCCTTTCCCACCCCTCCTGATTCCTACCTCCCAGGATTGCCCTTTCTCTGTCTCCCTGGCAAGGTGAGGCTAGAGTCATAGTCCTGAGTAAATATAGTTCCCTGTGACTCCCAGATGCGTGACTGGGTCATCTAACCCAGAAGGGCAGGGAGCGCCTCACACCTCACAGCCAAACAGTGCCCTTGACCCACTCTGCCACATTCAGACCTGCAGGCTCTTCTGAACCTCAGGCAGGGCCCGGAAACCGCAGACCCTGCTGCAGGGCCACTTCCTGGCAGCCATAGTAACACAGCTGGCTTCTGCCTGCCCCGAACTGTTGGGAGCCCAGGGGACTGAGCTCACCTTGAAGTTAATGTGCCCATTGGGGAGGTGGTTAGTGTGGATTTTGTGCAGGAAGTAGATGTCCTTAACAAAGAGGTTGAACACAGGGATGACGATCTTCTCCCGACTGCTGTTGGCCATCTGGGATCTCTGTGTGGCCCCCTGCAGGGCTGTGCGGTAGTTGCAGAAGTTGCTGGATGGGTCCATGTGGTGCTGCAGGCCCAAGGAGACCCTGATGAGCGTCTGAGGCCGTGCCTCTCAGACCCACTAAGGATGCTCCTCTGCAGGGTCGGAGTCAGTGAACGGAGAAAGCACCTACCCCCTAGGCAGCACAGGAGTGCACACAGGGGAGGGAGGCACGAAGGTACCTGGTTGAGCCCCACAGCCAGGGGCTTCCAGGTTTGGGTCCCAGTGTCTCTGGAAAGCTGGACACAAGTGTCACAGCCCTGCCTGCACACCCAGGCCTCACCCTTCTTCCTTCAAAACATATGTCAGTACCTCTGAGACCTGACCTGTCCCACAAGACACCAATGTTTTGTAAAAAATGGACTCTGGGATCAAATGCATCTGGGTAAGGCTGCAGATGGACTTGTCAGACGGGTGGCCAGCCTCTGGGCCATCCAGACGTCCAGGACCAGGAGAAGTTGATCAAGGAAAAGGCCAGTCAGACTCTGCTAGCTTCTGCTGTTCACCTCAGGACTTTTGTCAAACCCTTTATTAACCACTCTCCCAAATTTGCCTTAGGCAATGCTAAGTCTGGGAGAAGTAGCAAGATCCTAGCCATGAACAGCTTGAGTACTCACCACTTGAAGATGATAGCACCAGGTCAGGTGGGACTCACCACTATACTTGGAAGCCCCCTCCCGCTGTCAGGGCCCCTCCAGGTGATGCCGGGCGAGGCTGTGGCATGAGCTTGTGCCTACCTCCAAGACGTCAAACTTGGCTGTCTTGACTTTGGACCAGGTTTTCTTCAGCCGTGCCACAGGACTGAGGTTCATGCCAGCTACGGGGAACAGCAAGTGGGGTCAGACCAGGGAGGGGTGGAGGTCAGCCCGAGACACCCCTATTGCGGGCCCCCAGGCACTCACAGATGATAGCCATCATGGAGTTAAAGTTCCCAATGTTGAAGCACTCTCGGGCCACATCGATGAAGAACTCCAGCATCCGGGTCCGATGCTTCTTCTTCACCACCTAAAAGGCGCAGGGTGGCCTCAGCATGGCACCAATAGGGGGGAGCTGTTTGCCCCAATGAGGCCCCAAAGAGGACCGGGAAGTGCTGGGCACAGAAGGAGCACAAGAGCACAAGATGGAGTATCTGTCATCACTGAAGGAGGCACTGCCACGGCCCTGGCAGCGTAACCTTTAAAGTTCCATCACCTAACGTGAGGTGGGGTGGGATTCAGAGCCTCCCTGGGCATGGTAATGGGCACCCCGCCATGTCTACTGTGGGGCGCGCTTACCCGGCACACCTCCGTGGCCACCAGCATGCTCAGGCAGTTGAACCAGTTGTCGTAGGCCTCCAGGCTGTAGGTCTTGGTCAGGTCCCCTCGACACTGTGGGGACACCGCAGGTCTCAGGGAACCCAGAGGACCCTGATTGGACAATGAAGTCCCCATGGCTGGACTATCCCCCAGGTGACGGCTCGGCCTGCTCCATGGAAGCCCAGTCCACTCCCTGCTGCTCAGCACAGGGCCAGGCTGGCGCCCCAGCCCCAGGATGAGCCTTCAGTCTTCCCCTCTGCGTCGCCTGCACAGTCATCCAAACCTCTGAAGCAGGTGCCAGGTTGGCCAGTCATGTGGCACTGGCTGGGACCCAGAGCATGCCATGGGCCGCGGCCACTCACCCTGCGGTTGTCTAGGGAGTCCATGTGGCTGATGATCTGCATCAGGTCCTCAGGGTGGATGCTGCTGACCCTGTCCTGGGGGTGGGAGACAACAGGGGGAGGGTAAAGAGCCTCTCCTGGAGTAGAGAGACAGAGCTGCACGGGGTGTGAGGAGCAGGGGCCCTAACTGGGTATAGGCTCTTGGCCTCCTCTCAGGCCAGTCCTCCATCCTGGGGCCACCATGGTCCTCAATGCAGGACAGCACTGCCCCAGTCCCTCCTATTCACACAGGGTGGCCATGCTCCTGCAGCTCTGAATACTAGACACAGAGGCACTGGCCTGAGGCTGGGGACCCAACTCCCCACTAATGACCTGGTCTGACTATAGGCCCTGCAGCACTGTGACAAGAGACCCTGGGGTCTGGTGGCTCTGCACAGCAGCGGTAGATGCCCTGCCTTCCCGCATGTGGTGGCACTGACCAGCTCGATGTGAGTCAGCTGCTGGGCCAGCACCAGAGGGTCACAGCACACACCCAGGATGTCCTTTTGGGTGGCTGGTGGCTTGGCCTTGAGGACAGGCCCTTTGTCCACAGCTGGTGGCCGGAGCTTCTCTCGCAGCTCCTGGAGCTGGCTCCGGGCAGCCAGTGACAGCAGCAGACTCTGTGTCATTTGGGCAATGGCCTTCTTCACTGTGCCGTTCTCCTGTGGGGGTCAAGAGCAATGAAAGTGATGGCATGGGCCACCAGGAAGGCCACCACCACTATGGGGTGACCTATATGACCTCCACAGACATGCCTGACCAATGTGAGCCCACATCCCCTATCCAAACCTGCCATGAGCCTTTGGGCCTTCAATAACAGAGTGGGGTATAGCATGGGCTCTTCTGAGGACTACTGGGGAAGTGGCTGAGGGCAGGGCAAGGGCTGGGCTTCTGAGTCTGAAAAGAATGGCTGCTTCTCACTGCCTTCCCACAGGAGAAGGAGCTCCCAGAATGGGGGAAAGCATTAGAAAGAGCTTCTCCCATGGCTAAGAGCCTCTGCCCCACTGGGTAGGGGCAGGCTGGGGTCACTGGCCTCTCCTGAAATTCTCCCTGAGCTTCCTAAGCCCTCTGGGTGAATAGGAGCTGCTGAGCACACAGAATTCTTCCATTGTAGGGGGCCCAGTTGCCCCAGGCTTCTCATGTTCCTGTGTGTACCAAAGGCCAAGAGTAAGATGGGAGCCAGGAAAGGGAAACAGACTCTTACAACGCCTTGATGGGCCCCTACTCCAGGAACAAGGGTGGCAAGGGCCAGGAGATGATCATGGCCACTGGGTTGCAGAGTTTAACCAAGGAAGCACTCACCTCATCACACTGCGTGACACGGTGCGTGATGGCCTTCAGCTCAGCCATGGCCTTCTCATCTTGGAAGTCATAAGGGAAAGCCTCTGTCCACTCTTTCAAAAGCTGCACAATCTTGGCTGAGAAGGACTTCAGCTTGGCCTGGGGCAGTAGAGCATAGAGTGAGGCCCCATGAGCCAGACTGGGCAAAAATATGGCAAGTGGGGCCAGCTGCTCCCACCCCCAGGGCCTGTGCTGGGCATATCCCCCATCTGTGTGCCCCCGGTAGTTTCGCCATACCTGCGCCATCTAGACTCCTGTTTTTTCGCTCCCCTTAAATTGCCTTTCTTTCTCACTTAAACTCATTCTCAACAAGCCTGGGTGACATGTCATTACATGACATAGAAAACTAGTTCTATTTGCTATAATTAGCAGTTACCCATAAAAAGAGCATAGTCAAAAGCAAGCAAAATCAGGTTAAATAAGACTCTTGTCTGCCCCCTCTCGGCTAAAAGCACATTGCCACGTTCTGGGGAAATGGGGATGTGACTCTGGCGCATGTGTCAGGAAAATCCGCCCAGGCGTCCAGGCATTGCTCCAGTCCACATGCATGGAAGGCCAGGGCCCCCGCAGCCAGCACAGGGCCAAGGGGACTGGGCACAGGATGTGGCCCCATCCACGCTCAGCCCTCTCCGCCATGACGGCTCCGACCAGTTTAGGAGATGCCTGTACAGCCTCCACCCAAGGGAGGGGAGAGAAGGGGGTGCCATGTACTCGGCCCCTGCGACCCCACTGACTCACTAGAATGCTCTCACGGGCCACAATCCCTCCTGCGATGGGCCAGATTCCAACCCAGATCCTCCCACACCCACCCTTGCCCAGCAAGGTGAGGCCACGCCCCCAGCCCTGACCCAACCCACGTTCCCACACTGGACCCGGACCAACCGGATCCCTGCCCCAAGCCCTCAGCCCTGCAGGGTCTCTTTCTGCGTTTGGCCACAGTCCAGCAGGCAGCGGCGGGACAGGTGGAGCCTACCACATCCACACCTCATGGGAACTAGAGGCTGGCATTCTCTCCTCAGTCCCCTGCAGTGCGTCCAGGCCAGGGGCTCACCCAGGCGCCTTCCTCTCTAGCTTCTCCTGACCCTCAGCTTGGAATCTCAGCTCCCCCAGTCACCCATTCTGGCTTTTTTCCACCTGCTCCTTCAGGAGCCATCCCTGACCCTGAGGCTGAGACCAGAGCTCATCTCTGTCCCTTCCCAGCAGCAGCCTGAGACCTGCCCCCCCCTGGACCGTATGGGCTGGCAGGTGCTCCAGGACGTACCACCTGGCGCCAACACTGAGGAGACCAAGGGCACCATGCGTTCCCTGGCTTTTTCTGCAAACCTCCAGCTGCAGGAGGCCAGACCACAGAGGGCTAGGAGGCTAGGGGATGGTCACCAGCAAATGAGGCCACACCACACGCCGTGGCACTCAGTTCCACAAGGCACACCCACCACCAGACCATGGGCTTTTGGAAGCCTCACCCCTACTACAGTGGTCCCTTGCCCCTCAGGACTGTAGAAGCTTGGCTCAATCCCAAGAGACAAACAGACCTGTTAGGGTTCCTGAAACCCTGTACTATGAGCAAGTGGCACCGGCAGAGCCAGCAGCCACCCAGGTCCCAGTGGCTTCTCCACCAGCAGTAGCCAGATCCTCCTTTTCAGGGATCCTGGCACTGACCAGGAGGACTGGCAGGGCTGTCATGGGGACCCTTCTGGGCACTGCCCACCACCAGCATTTCCTTCAGCAGCCTGTGAGGAAGGCTCGTCATGTGGGCACCCATCCTGTGGGGAGGAGCCATGCTGCTCTGACCCTATCGTGGCTCGGCCACACGCGGGCCTGCCCCCCCTCCACTCTGAACACACTCATGTGGGCACCGGGTAGCCGGGAGCCAGACAGCAGGCATCCCGTTTTCAGCAGCCTTACCTTCTCAGGCCCAGCCTCCAGCTGCTGCCTCTGCTCCAGGCAGATCTGCCCTACTCGGGCCAGCAGGTCATGAGGGGGCATGAAGACTCGGGAGCTCAGGAGGAACGTGAAGATGTACGTCCTCTGAAGACAGAGACAGGGCAAAAGTGGTGAGGTTCGGGGAGGCGGCCCCCAATGTGGGTTCGAAGCGTGGCCTCCCAGGCCCAACCACGCTGGTGGCCGGCGTCCCAGGCTCTACCTGCAGGGCCTTCCTTCTCGGTCTCTGCCACTGTACTCCCGCCCACTCACAAGGCACAGCTCCAGCCTGCCTCCCACAGCACTCCCACAGCTTCTGACAGTCTTGGTCTGCTGGAAATTCTCCAGAACCTTGTGTCCTACCCCACGGCGGGGGGGGGGTAAACCCATTCATAGGCATTGATGCTCCCTGCTGCCTCTCCAGATCCTCCTGCTCTGCCTGAAGGTCAGTGGGCACGACTTCCTCCCAGGAGCATGGCCAGTTCGGGTCTGAGGAGGCTGGAATGGCCAATGGGGGCGTGGTGCAATGGGCGGGGCCTGGCCAGAGAGGGCATGGCCTAGTGGGGCCCCTGCTCTGCCTCTGAAGAGCTATGGACTTTGATCCCAATGCCACGCGGGGCTTCTCCATACCAAGTCCTCCTAACCCCCTCACTGGGATCTTTATGGTCCCGACTGAAAGACAGTGGCAAGCCCTGCCTTGTCAGTGCCTATGGGCTCTTCATACTGGCCCCTGCCTACGACAGGGTGGATTTGAAAAGGGGAGCTGTTTGGGGCTTGGACCTACATGCTGAATGGCCAAGAACCCCTTACTCCCCAGCCTGAAGAAGCAGGTTTTCCTTGCTCCAACCTGAAGCAGGCTGGGCCTAGCTTGCAGAGAGTGCAGATCACCTGGGGCAGGACTCAGGGGCCTGGGCCCCCATCAACCCACTCTGTGGCATTGGCGGCTCCTCTAACTGCCCCACACCATGTAGCACAGGGGCTCAGGAGTCTCAGCCGCAGGTGGGATTCCCAGGGTCCTCCTTCTAAGCAAAGGCCCCTAGGCATCACACCACAGGGCTCTTAGCCAAAGGTGGGGGCACCCACGGGAGGAGCCTGCACATCTCCAAGCACTCATCCTTGACTGTCTGGCTGCCCTGCATGTTGGGTGGTACCAATGACGGAAGGGTGGGGGAGGGGGTGGACCCAGGAGCTCAGCAGAGGAGTCAATGTCCACCTGGACTTTGACTTTGCTTCTGCCATTCCTGTGTTCTCTCCTGGGAAACAGGTCAAGATCCCAGGGCAATGTTCTGGGGACCACTCAGTGACAGTTAGCTAAGGTGGTACCTCTAGGGCAGGCCAATAGGAAGCAATTTCTTCTCCTGTGGCCCTGCTCTCTTCAGGGCCTTGGGCTTCTCCCCTGGCTCTGCCCCCTGCACTCAGCAGGGGTGTGTGTGTGTGTTTGTACACCGCGAGCACCGGCCCCCAAAGGGCCTCATAGGGCTTACACAAAGGGCAGAGGATGGATAAAAGAGTGGACAGCGCAACAGCAGGTCCTCCCAACCCAGGGAGGATGTAGGAGGCCTGGTGGGGGGAGAAGCTGAACAGACTGTCCAGACCAGAGGCATGACTGCCCTCAGCAGGAAGAGAGGAGGGCACAGCGAGGGCAGGACTGGGCCCTCCCAGAGGAAGGACACTCAGCTCCCAGAAGGGAGCAGGCAGTGACAATGCCACTATTGCTAAGGGACATCACCTTTCAGAGGCAGAAGAGAAGCACCATTTGACAAAGGAATGTTTTCTCAGTTTCAAGAATGTATAAAGCCATCGTGAGGCAAAGAGGGAGGATTTGAGTTGTTGAAGAACAGTCCTGTGCTCCAGTCCTGCTCCCCTGCTCCTCCCTGCCCTGGGGGGGTGTGTGTGTTTGGGGGCTAGGATCGGCAGTCTTCTCTTCATTCTGTACACCTGGGTTTATGCACAAACGAGCTTCCCAGCTCAGTTGATGGCTCCAGGACTCAGGCTGCCCTCGCCAGGACTCTTTAAAGACTCTTCCTCCCCAGGGCCCTCCCCAGAGCTCAGGCCCCTACAACCCCTCCACCTGCCTGGGGACAGTGGCAGAAAAGTCACCGCTGACCCCCACTACCCCACCCCTCCCTAGGCTCCGCCCAGTTCTGCCCTTTGCCTGGACCTCCTGGTCCCTTCCTCCCTCCCAGAAGCAGCCTCCCCCGGAGCCCAGGTCTCCCTCATCAGCTGTACCTCTCAAGGCCCCAAGCACTCACATCAGGGTAATAGTCTACTGTGGGGACCAGGTGCTCCATTAGGGCCTCCAGGGACCCGGAGATGAGGCGTCCGTCTTGGAAGATGAGGTCCCCGGAGCCGCCACTGGCCCCGCCTCCACGCTCCCCCATGCCAGGCTGCACCTGTCCACTACAGCTGGGCCCAAGGAAGCCAGAGAAGACAGCAGACGTCTGGGGCATAGTTTCCTGGGTAAGAAGGACAAGGCTGTGAGCCATCAAAGGCATTTCCACAAGGCCTGCTCCCAGGCAGCCTGCAGCCTGCATGGTGCAGGGGTGTACAATGAGCCCCCGCAGTGCCAGCCAGGGCACCCCCACCAGGGGCAGACCCCACAGTGGCCCCCAGCTGCTCCACAGCTGATCCATGTTTCTTCACGCCTGCTCCCTGCACGCTAGCGCTGGGGTTCCATCCAGTGGCACCAAAGAAACTCCATAGTTTCTTCAAAGAACTATGGAGAAAATGCAGGAGGCGGCACGAGGAGTACGTGGTGGGTGATCAGGGCAGCCCAGGGTGAGGTGGGGCTTGAAAACTGATGGTGTTAGCCCTGCAACTCCCAGGGATGAGAAAGTAATACTCTAGGCATAAGGGGCAGTGGGTGCTGAGGTCCTGATCCAGTGTGTGTACAGGGCTGAGCAGAGAGTGCCAGGTGCTGTTTCTCTGAGAGAGACGGGAACCCATCCACGGGTCTTGCCACAGCGCAGCCAGAGACTGTTGGGTCAGGCAGTCAGAGGATCAGGGTCACACTGGTCCCAGGCCGAGCATGTGGGGCAGGGCTTGGGGGAAGATCTGGAACGTGCTTTTGGACTTGTAGCATCTGAATGCCCTGGGGATACAGATACTTCATGCTCATCCTGGGCTGTCCACTGTGAGATAACCCATCATGACGGGGTTCAGGGTACCCGCCTCACATTGCAGCTGAGCTCTCAGGAAGCCCAGGGCACACTGAAACACTCTCAGCCTCAGTTTCCCCAATGGCTATACCAGGGAGGGGCCAAGTGGGGACAAAGCGATGTGGTGTTTGCCAGCTAGGGCCTCCGAAGCTCATGCCCAAAAGACAAGTGTGGCTCACCCCAGCCTTAACTGGCACACTTAGCCAGTCACTGCCACTCCACCCTCTGAGGAGAGGCACGCACAGGGTGTAGGCAGCTGGAGCGGAGCAGCGAAGCCAGGCCCTTCTTCCACAGCAGGGCCACAGACAGCCTCGACTGCATGGGCTGCCTCACTGCTGTCACTGGCAGGTAGGTGTATGGCCCCAGCACTAGGCTCCCAGCTGCAGCCCAAAGCCACGCTGCCACGGTGGAGCGTGTTATTCAGAAAGCAGTGGAAAGTACTTCACCCACCTCCTTAGACTCTGTGACTCCCTGAACAGCCCATGGGCACTCAGCACTGGCATTTTAGACAGGGCAAACCTCTGAGCCATTCTAACATCAGGTCCCCAGCTGTGCAGAGCAAATGGTAACTATGTTACTTTGCGGCCATTTGAGGACTGTGGGTCACTGCCTTACTAGCCCAGGGCTGACCGCCCACACCATAGCACTTCACTATACCTTGCACCAGGGAAAAAGGATGTCTGGCCCAGATGATGCTGGTTCCTTACCACACATCTGAAGGGTTCCTTGAAATTCTTCAAAAATCCTTTGCTAGGGCGGTACCTGTGGCTCAAAGGAGTGGGGCACTGGCCCCATATACCGGAGGCGGCGGGTTCAAACCCAGCCCCAGCCAAAAACTGCAAAAAAAAAAAAAAAATTCCTTTGCTAGGAGGGCAAGAACTCATGGCAAGTCTCCAGAACAAGGTGGGGTCTGGGCCCCCAGGTTCTGTGCTGCCCTCACTCCAGGATGGGGAGCAGGTGTGGTACTGATTCTCAGAATGTTCCCCTCAAAGCTGGGCCAAGCCACAGCAGGGGTGGGCTTTTATGCTCCAACAAGCCCTCTAGTGGCTTCGATAACCACTCAGGCCCCAGAACTACTGATGTGAGCAAACCCTTCATTTTTCAGATGGTGAAACTGAAGCCCAATGGAAAGGATTTCAACTAAGGAAATCTTAGTAGTTCCAAGTTCAGCCCTGGTATGGCCACCTCTAGGAAGCCTCCCTGGGTTAAGCCTAAACTGTTGATCCTCTAGGCCAAAAGTGGCTGTTATCATTTGCCTTTGTGTCCTCTGGCCAACTAAGAGTGGGGCTCGGTAACCACTTGTGCACTTAAATAATGAAGGGGGCTCCCTGGCCCCTCATCACCCTTGCAGCGCACAGCTACTCAGCAGGGCTCCAGCATCTCTACCAAGGCCTATGCACTGTGGCGCAACCTCCCCAAGGTCACATAGTTCTGGGTTCAGAAGGTGACTGGCAAGTGGTAACCTTGGTCAGCAAAGCCCCCTCACCCTAAGCTCCTTGGTCATCAGAGATGGCATTTTCCAAGCTTCTGGTCATCCCTGCTGCAGGAGCAGTGGGTTGCTGTGGTCAGGAGGTACAGTGGGGGAGCATATGCTAACACCCCACTCACTAAGTCACATAGCCCTGCCCAGCCCCACGCCTGGCCTCCTGCTGAGATGCCTGCCTGTGAGACCAGGAAGGGAACAAGCCTGGGAACTCAGCCTACCGGTCAGCTGTCAAAGAGGAGATGGGCAGGCCGAACAGAAACAGGTCACCTCCAAGGGCAGGGCCTGGGGAGGGGTCCAGCAGGGGTTCAGAATCCTCTCAGGGAATCAGCAGAGCCAACAGAAGCCACCTGACTTGGCCCAAAGGGCACCCCAAGATCTTCCTATCCTGCCTTCCCTGAGAGTCTACTGAGACATATCTGTGGATGCTTCCCGTGGCTGGGTCGCCCTCAGCCCACAAACCAAGTCCCTGCAGGCCCTGGGGGTGTCCCCTCCCACCCAGTCTCAGTCCCTAGCAGGGTCCACTCCCCCCTAGTCACAGAGCTCTTCAAGGAGGGTCTCCAGGCTGAGTACTGAGAGGAAGAGGCAGGTTCCCCGCGTGGCTCCTCCTGGGTGGAACGAAGCTCACTCTTGGGTCAGAGTCCCAGCCCTGTGACGGCCAGCTCCTTGCTCCTGGGTGGTCTATCCAGTCCTTGACTTTCTCAGCTGTCAAATGAGGATGATTATAGCACTTCCCTCCGCTGGGCCCTCTGCTTGGCATCGTCGCTAGCCACCCTGACCCTGACCCTGAAGAAAATCCCTTCTTTTCTTGCACTAGATCCTCCTCCTCTAGCCCAGCAAGAGCAGGAACTGCACCCCTGTGTGTCCGGCCCTTACCAGCCCCCTTCTTGGGGAAGGGGTCACTCAGGGTTGAGTCCTGGGGTCTCTGAGTTGGTCTTGGGAGGGAGCATGTGTGCAACAGTGACCACACTGCAACAGCAGACAAGGCACCAAGTACTTCAAGTACTTAGTATATTAAGAGCTAGAGTTGATCTCTCTTTCTTTTCACCCCCCCTCCCCAGGCGTTAACTCTCTGCACACCGCACCCCACAGGTGAGGACAAGGCACAGCAGGCTAATAGCTGCCCCAGGAAACAGAACCAGATGGCAGCAGCAAAGGCAGGCAGGGTGCCTTGGGTCTGAGCCTGGCTCAGCCACTTGTCATGGCTTTGACAGGATCCTCACCCTCTTGTAGCCTTAATTCCCACATCTACAAAACAGGCAGAGGGAGCGCATATCAGAGGTTTTCTGGAAGGATCAAATAAGCCTGTTGTGTAAAGAAGACACTGGATGCATTTCCCCAGCCCCAAGGAGCTGTGCCCCACTGATGTGGTTGCTCAGTGCCCCCTACAGGCCACATGGGTGCCCAGGACACAGGTGCCATGAGTTCTAGACACACTGGCCCTTCCTGGAACAGACAGCAGTGCCATCTTTGAATCAGACACCTTGTGGGACTGAGCCCAGCATACACTCCAGGATGCTCAGCAGCACCACCCAGTCAACTGTTAAAATGTAGGCTCTTGGTTCCAGGCCAGGCCTGCTGGGTCAAATCTGTATATGGTTGGTGTGCAGGTGGGTGAGAGCCCAGGAAGCCCCCTTCTAAGAGTTTCAGTCTACAGGTGAGCTGTGCCAGTTATACGAGGTCAGCGACCTCGGCTGTGGCTGCCCACCTGTGTCACCTGGGGACTGCTCATAGACTCACTACTGGATGGGCTCCCACCAGACCCTGATTTAACTGGTCCTGGGGACAGCCCAGGCACTGGAATTTCCCCAGGTTTTCCAGGAGCAAATGGGAGCAGGAAGCATAGGAAGCCTCTGTGCAGGGCTGGGGTGGGCCAGCTTTCCTACCTGGCATCTGCAGGACTCTCGCCTCTGCCCCAAGTTCAACTAGGGCTGGCCTAGACAAAGCAGCAGTCCCTCTTTATAGGGAGTGGGGGACAAGTCTGCACCCCAGCCTCCTCTCAACTCCTTGCAGCTCCTCCTGTGTACAGGCAGGAAGGCAGGCACCTTCTAATTATAGACCTAATCAACTCAGAAAACACGTGCTCACAGCGAGGTGGGTGAAAGTGACTCACTGTCTCCTTGAAGACAGGCCTCACCTCCTGCCACCCTCCCCCACAGGGCTGCTAGGAGGAAGGGCAGGCCCACCCACCTAGTGCCCAGGCCCAAGCAACCAGGCAGAGAGGCACCTCTTCCATCTCAGAGTGGGTTTACATGGCCTCCGTGGGTACCATCAAGGAAAGGCATGCTCCCTGTACCAGGGCCTGAATCCTGGCTGGGCCTGAAGGGTGCAGGCAGCCAGGTGAGAAGGCCACAGCCCTGCCCCGCACAGCCAGAGCAGCACTGTGGGTAGCTGGGGTGCTGGGAGGTTATATCCAGCCATCCCTGGCAGGTGGCCAGAGGGAAGGTGGGCAAAGCAGCAAGGCAGAGGGGCATTTTGTGCTGCTGCACTGCTGCCCTCTCCCCAGACTCCCCTGCCTGACTATAGCTGTCCTAGCCCTCCAGGCTTAGCCCACCTGGCACATCTGCTATTGTTCCTCACAGCATGAATGGGCTCATGGGGTCCTGCGGCTGCCCTTCCATGGTCTAGCATAGGTGACACAGCTCTGGGAATCCCCCATGCTGTCATGGGGCCCCCAGCCTCTCATGCCCTTGTCTGCACCCTGAATGTGTGAGTCATTTCTCATAGCCCTGCAGGCCCTGGGCCCGGGACTACAGTGAAGCCAGGAGACGCATTCTGTCTTTGCATCCATGGAGAAGCCTCTGAACTGTTCTGAGCCTCGAGTTTCCCCAGCTGGAAGTTGGATTTCTTGTCCCATCTCCCTGCAGGGCTGTGGGAGGGTTAAGTGAGAAGACAGAAGCTGATGTGGTTGTGTGCCTGGTACCAGATGTGGCCATGTGCCACCCACATCTGTGCCGTATCTGTGCCTTGCCTCAGTGGCACCCAAGTGGCCCTGCATCAGCTGCTACCACTTCTGACCTTTGGTTGACAATCTCTTGCCTCTGATCTAGGGCCTCAGTGCTGTCAGTATACACTAAACTTCCTGCCCTGGGCTCTCAGTTCCTGTTGAGACATCAGACATACTGATGCACGGGCCCAGGTGTAAAGTCAGGGCTGGGGCAGGTAAGGCCCTGTGGCCATAAACACCTGTGAGGCACTTCCATCATGGGGCACGGGCACAGTGAGTAAACCCCTTCCTCACCCCAGATGAACTATTTTGAGACACGGACGCTTCAGAGAGCCTCCCCAGAGATGTCAGTGGGACCAACTGATGAGCACCCTCTCCCAAGGATCTCACCCCGTGTTTCTCAGCCGCAGTCCCCAGTGACGTATTCCCACACAGGGCTTTGCATCAGTGCTGACCTCCAGGGAAGCTGGCCATTTGTTTCTGTGCCCCTGTGACATCTAGAATAGCCACATGCTGATGGCTCTGAGGTACCCAGAGAGTGACGGGTCAGGAGCCAAAAACACACACACACGGGGGCCGGGCCCCCCCAGCTGCTGTCTGGGACAGTTACTCCCTCTGTGTGAGAAGCAGGGGCCACAATGTCACAGCTGACACTGACATCTGAACTTCACAGCAGCTGCTCCCAGGGTTCTGCACAGCCTGGCTGAGCGGCTGTGGGAACACAGCCCTCGATATGCAGGGTCCTTTCCAGAAGGTCCATTCTACAACTTGGGATTGGTACAACTCAGATGAGAGGTCCCTTTTAGGGACACAGCCAGAAATGTTAGCTTCTGAGTGCTCATGGCTCCCCCACAATTCACACACATAGGTACGCACAGGTACGTGTGCACACGTGCACACGGGTACACAGTAGGTGCAGGTACCCTCTCACATCTCTGCACAGCTGGATAGAGGCCCTGGGATGGGGGGAGAAGGGGAAGAGCAGTACGGTAGATGGAGAAGCCAGGATCTGAGAGACCTTCAGGCTTTTTTTTTTAAGTTTATTTATTTTTATTTATTTATTCATTTTTTTTGTTGTTGCAGTTTGGCCAGGGCTGGGCTTGAACTCACCACCCTTGGTATATGGGACCAGCACCCTACTCACTGAGCCACAGGCACCACACACCTTCAGGCTTTTTAAGAGATAAGAGCAAAGACCTCTGGCGGCCCCCATGCAATGCAAGATCCTGGGAGAGACAGAAAAGAGTGTTTAGGAAGTTTATGCAGAAAAGTATCAGCAAAAGTGCCTTTTGCAGCCTCTTCAAGGAACTTAGGGATTTTAGTAGCACTGCTATGATGCTCCCCAGTGCAGCACATTGGAAGGAGGCATCTGCCTCTGAGAGAGGCTGCCAGGCACTGTCCTGACCTGGGTGCAAGTCTTCTTCCACTCACAACTCCAGTTGTATGGGACAGACCCAGAGACCCTGCATCCCATCCCATCCCTCCAGGGGCCCCTGGACCCCTGACAGCTGCAGCTGCAATGGAGGCCCAGATGGTTCCAGGCAAGGGCCAGAGCCTACTGGGAGCGTTGTCTTCACGTACACCCAGCGCATCCAGGCTTGGCTATCAGCGCTGTCCCTTCCTGCTCCCCTGTGCGTGAAGGGTGCCCAGAGACAGTGAGAGCCCAGCAGGGCAGGGAAGGCCTGACTCTGCCAGTGTTCTCATAAAAGACTCCCACAGCTCAAGTTGCCACAACTAAGTTATTGTACTTAAATGCACTTGGGTAAAGAACATAAATTAATGTAAATGATGCAGATTCCAGAGGAACACCAGTTACTGCACAGTCCTCCTGCAGGGGCATTCCTTCCCGTGCCTATCCTGGACAGCCCTGCACCCTCCGGAGGGGTCTGCTTTCATAGGGACATGCCCTTGGCTCTCACCTCCCAATTCCTATGTGGAAGGCCCCTGCCCAGGAACAAGGCCTGTAGGCCTTCATCTCGCTACTTCACATGCTTTACTGTGTAAAGCTCTGGGCAGGAAGGGACTCAGTGACCAGACGGGGCAGGGGACTTATCCCTCAGGAGCCCCATGGGAGGGCCCTGGCCTGCCCTGTCGGTGGGCTCTCCTAAGCCTCTAGGACCCAGTTACCTGCTCCCAACCTAGTTATCTGCTCTCCAGGACAAATCCTGGGAAAGGGGGTGCAGGTCACTTAGCACTCACCACCCCCGCCCTGACACATTTGCATAGAGCACGTCTGTCCAGCCTCCCTAAAGGGGCTGAGGGAGAAATGTCAGAAGGTGGCCCCAAGGGACAACTGGCCAGCCTCAAACACAGCAGAGTGGACACAACTGCCTGGGAGGAGATGGGATCCGACACAGCTGGATGGGGACAGGATCAGGCCTCCATTCAACTCTACAGGAAGGAGCTGTCTAGGGTACATTCGCAACACACAGTCAGAATTCTAGGACCCCTTTCTAGATCCTGGAGTCTGCTGTTCTGGAACCTTCTGAGAAGTGGTAGAAGTAGAGATAAGCTTTCACTTGACTAGCCAGGTTGCCCCTGAGATGTTCATCAGCAAGAGGCAGAGGCAGCGGTGTGCTGGGCATTATAGAACTTCTCTCATTTAAATGCAATTTCCTCATAACCCAGGGAGGCAGCTCAGAGAGGCCCATCTCTCAGAAGGGGGCACCTAGGACTCAGTGGCTCAGCCCACAGGACCAGCTGAGGGTCCAGCTAGGTAGGACTCCCATAAGCTTCTCGGGCAGGCAGTGATATACAGGTCTGCCCAGGCCTGCCTGCCCCACTGCCCTGCTTTACCCTGGACTTCCATTTCTTCTCAACATTGTCCCTAAGTGTTCCCAGAAGGGCCATGAGCCCGTGTACCTCAGAGGGAGGCTGAAGCCCTTGCCCAGACACGTGGCAAATGCACATTCCCACGATACTCTGCATATGATTCCAGGGTCTGACAGGCTTCCAGAAGCTCATCTGTGGACCCCAAATTAAGAAGCCCAGCTTCCTGGAAAACTGGGACAAAAATAGCCCTCGGGGCCCATTTTGCATGAGTCCCAGGAATCTGCCAAGAGTAGGAAGACGGGCACGAGCCAGCCCCCTGCCTCTGCCAGGCTTAGTGAGGGGGGCTTCTTTCTGAGGCGGCACGTGGGCTTCTATTTTTTAAACTACTCAACAAAAACGGAGACTATTTTTAGCTCAGCAAGCTGCAGGGCATCACAATTAGCAAGTGAAAATTACACATCTTGCCTGTCTCCCCTCTGCTGGCTGGGAGGAGAAAGAGAAAGTGCTCCTGTGAGGAGCTGGGAGCCAGCCCTGTGCCCAGACCCCGGTGGGCCACATAATGAAGATGACGGACTCAGGGGCCACAGTAGTGTGAGAAACACGCCTGCTACTGGGACCTGGGCCAGTGACACGAGACCCAACAAATGGGACCCCAGTTGCTCTTCAAGAGCCAACCGTCTGGTTCTCCAAAATTGCTGGCACTAGGGTCAGTAGAGGGTAGAACGTTCCCCAGAGCCCTTACTCCTTTCTCATTCATTCATTCAGTCATTAAGAGCCTGCCTAGATAGTGGAGATACACCAAGGAAGGAAGCGGAACTCTCGGGATCACAGGGCACCAGGGCAGCCTGGGAGGCCACACAGATAATGACCTTACGTTACAGGTTAGAGAGGGACCAGTACTCTGGACAGAGGAAGGGGAGGAGAAGGAGTCAGGAGAATGGGGCAGGGAAGATGGTAACCTCAACCTCAGCCTCCCTGCTCTGAGATCTGAGCAAAGACTTAAAGGAGACTTCTGGAAAAGAGAGAATGAGGTGAGACGAGGGAAAGGCCGGTGCCAACACCTGGGAACCTTCTTTCCCGTTCGGTCTCTGGCAAGTCTCCCTGGAGCCTTTCCTGTCAGGTTCACTCACTCCAGAACAAGCAGGTACTGATTACCCACATGTAAATAGGGACTTGAATGGGAATCTTGGGACCCCCTCTGTCTGTCCAACCCCCTCCCCAGCCTGAGTTTGTATGGACTGGTCAGAGAGTGGAGGCAGCTGGGCCTCCTTTGCCACCCCCCAGCCTTACTTACTCTTCCCCACCTCTCTGATCCTGCTGTTCAGGAAATGGGTTCACAGGGCAGACAATGCAGGGAAGGAGATGGCTGGCCACGGTGGTGCCTGGGGTCTCACCTGCATCAGGGGCACTGAGAGAGGAGGAGAAATGCAGTGGGGACTGCTCCAACTACCTGGATCCCACTAATTGGCAAAGAAACCCAGGTTGGGAGACAAAAGGGTGTCTGGAACCTCAGCTGGTAAAGGCAGAGGCTGGAACCCAACCCTGTGGGTGCTACCCTGGGGGCTAGGGTGGGGGAGGGGGAGGGGTGTCTGCCCCATGCAGCTAGCTGATTCTCTCCCATCCTCCTAAGGGTGCTCTGCTCTGAGACCCCTGCCATGGACACCTCAGTGTCCCTGATGCACACACCCTCCCCTTCTTACTCTGGAACTACTATAGTCTCTCAGAGCTGGGTCTGCAGTCCCAGGTGCCAGGCAACTTGAACTAGGGTCCTCCATCCCCACCTGGGGCCAGGGGGGAGCCTGCACCCAGGTCCTCCCCAGCTCTTCAAAACAGCCTCAGATGACGTGCCAGTGGTCCAGCCCCCTGGGCATCATCTGCACCACACGCAAGTGACACCTGCCTAGAAGACTCTGCAGATTACTTCTCTGTCATTTCCACAGACTTACAGTGAGTGCAAGAGGGGCCAAGAGCCAGGCAGGGCCTTTGAAGCACACCCTGCCTCTGCCCCAGGGGCCCAGGCCCACCCTTGCCCCAGATGGTGGCTCCTGAACCACACTGAAGCCACTTCCCCAAGTCCCTGCATCCACCTCCCACGCCCCCACTCCACGGCTAAAGGCCCCCAACAACCCCACTTGGACTCAGACACTCCTGCCAGGGAAGCTGCCTCCTGGGGATGTTCTTCCTTTGCCAAACTCCACCCCTCAGACCTGCCTAGCTCTAAGTCAACCTGTCTCCTCTAGATCTGGACAGCCCTGGGCCTGCCTGCTGGAAACACAAAGGGTGGACAGGCGGGGCCCAGCAGCAAGCCCAGGGTGCGCCTGTGCACAGGCCGGGCATCCAGTGGGCTGGGAAAGAGATGCAGCCCCTGCTCATGGAGACCCTGAGCATGAAATGAAGCTCCAGATGGGCTCAGCACCTGCTGGGTTGTGTCAGCACCAGAATTGCAGGACACTGATGGATACCTATCCTACAGGTTACCCACTGCCTTCCTTCCTGGACACACAGGTCATGGAGGCTGGCACCACCCTCTCATTAACCCCACCTATGGATCCCCTCTCACCTTCCACACCCAGGACAGCCAGCAGGCCCCTGCCGCGGACAGGAGAAAGCAGAGAAAAGCTGCCCCCTGCTTCCTGTTCCAGGCATGGGGGCTCAGAGCTGGCTCTGGCCTTGGGGTAGCCGCTCAGGCCCTGCCTGTGATTGGGGCCTGAGAGGGTGACTGTCCTCTGCAGCTAGGTCTCTTGAGTCCTCACCCCTCTCTCCTAAACCCCTCTAAGTCCTTGCCCCTTCCCCTGCTGAGCCAGGTGAGCATCCAAAGGGATGTCGCCACATTGCTTTTCACATAAACCAAGCTCCAAGCTTCAAGAAACCATATTCATAAATGCCACAGAGAAGGGTCCTATCCGCCTTATGTGTCCTCCCAGGCCTGGCAGGCTGCAGAGGGCTCCAGTGAGGGGGCGGCCGCTATGGGAACCCAGGCCCTCCCCAGAGCCCAACACCCTGCCCACGCTGATAATTAAAGCTTTGTTACCAACACACGATTCATTTTTTTCCTTCTGAATTTCTTTCTACTCCCAAATACTATTTGCATTGACTGAAGGAATCTTGCCATCTCCTCTTCACACTCCTCAATACAAATTCTGCCGAGTCTGGGTTCCCTCCTCTTCCTTTTTTCCTTTTCTTTTTCCTTTTCTGTCCAGTCAGCTTTTTCTGATGGCTGCTCAGGCCACAGAACATCATTGTCCACCAATAATTATCCTATTATTGAGCCTGGAGAGCCCACGGGTGAAGCAGGTGGGATTGCAGAGAATCTCTGCCCTTCCCCAATAGGCATGGCTGACCTCCCACTCAGGCCGGCGGAGCCTCCTCACCATCCCGGCCTCCCCCTCTGCCTCAGGCCTGCCTCCCTCTTGGGCCAATGCCATCAGATCCACGGGGGTTATGAGAGCCCCCTGTGAGTGGGCAAAGGGTGTATGCAAATCAAGCCAAATTGGGCAGTCAGGCCTGTTTCCAGGTTTCCAGGGGTCCCCTCTGGGTGCCCTGGAGGAGCAGGTTGAGGGCCAGGGTGCAGACCCCCATCCCAGCTGAAAACGCCTATCTGTGGTCCATTCCTAGAAGAGCATCCACTGAAGACTGCTCATTAGTCTCTGCTGGACGGTGGCCAGGGCACCTATGGGCTCCAGCAGGGCACCAGCACCTCATCCAGGCTCACCGGGATACACTGCCAGCAACAAAGCCAGCCCTTGAGCCAGATGGCAGTGCAGCAGCACATGGCCACGAGAGAGGGACAGCAAGCTAGCTGGGTCAGGGCTGAGGGTCCTCTGGAGGTAGGGGGCTGCACCTGAGGGATAGGCCGTGGGCCAGCCACTGGCGGGCCCGCCTCTACACAGCTGCCTGGGGGTGCCAGGATATGGAATAAAGAACATACGGTTCTTTTATTTTTAAATGACATCTAATTAGGCCTAGCAAAGATTCTTTCCTTTGTGTTTAGAAACAAATAAAAATCCATTTCCCTTACTTGAGTTGTCATCCTGCTGGCAGGTGCCCAGAGTGATACCCAGATTCCCCGCCATCCTGGAGGAGCAGGGAGCTTTCTGCTGTCAGCTCCCTGCTGGGTTGGAGAGCCATGGCCTTCTCCAGCATTGTAGCCTCTCAGAAACAGGACACACATCCTGACTCCTACACCTCATGCTGTGTACATGAGTAGCTTTCCAGCAACATGTCCTGCATCTCCTGGCCCTGGGGGCTTGTCACCAGGTGCTCAGACCCTTGGTAGGCCCCAGGAGTACTAAGCACACTGGCACCCCTGTCTTCCCCAGGACAGCTCATTTCCTGCCACCCCCCTTCTCCACATGAGGGAAAAAAGGCCTGGAGGGCTTACATCATTATCCCAGGTCTCACAGCTTGAAAGTGGCAGAGCTCAGATTTGAACCCTGCAAGTGTAACCAGCATGATCTGACATGCCACCCAGGCCATCAGAGCAGGGTTCAGGGCAAGAGAGATAAGTGCAAAGTGAAGGCAGGTGGCACCCGGCCAGGGCCCTGCAGGCAGATGAGGCCTGGCCTGGAAAAAACTACATGTTCGCTGCTCCCTGAAATTGCCCAGGAGCCTCGCTGCCAGTGAGTGGTGTAAGCAGAGGGCTTTCTACCTACTGGGCTATCCAGCACCTTCTAAGGTACCCTCCAAGGCCTTGCTCTCCACTTTCCAGGCAAGGCCCCGGCATGGGGCTCAGGACTTGTAGGCTGGTCCTTCCTGCCAGTGTGTGAGCCACTCTAGCAAATTAATGGAACCTGAGAAGGGGGTCACTGAAACTGATATATCCAGTTGGTCAGAAGTACAGGTCACAACCTGAGACCTAGCATCTGAGTGGGGGCAGTCTTACGGGTCCAGGACCTGTACTATTTCCTGGTGATCACTGTGAGTTCCCTACAAATGGAACTCAGGGGATGAAAACACTGCAGTACACTCTCTGGGGACAAGGGAACTGGAAATATAAGGAGACAGATACATGAAACACTGGGCCCTAAAAACAGAAAGGCACCTTCTACTGTCCAGAGTCTCTATCCACACTGTCACACATTATATCACCAGTGAAACCCAATAAAGTCTCCAAGCAGAAATATACAGAAATATATATATATCAGAAATATACAGATAACAGAATGACATGAACGTAATGTGAATGATGCTGGATATTAATAAACGAGCTGTGAACCAAAATGTTTACCCATTTCCCTAAATCATGTTTGTGTTAAATAAGTGATCTAAACTCCTACTACAGACATATCAGAAAAATAACCCTTATAAGAAAATTCTGTGTCAATTTGATCTGGCCAAAGCTGTACTCTGAGAAAAATTCATAGACTTCAATGCCTTATAAGTAAACAATGTGAAATAACTTGATTCAAAAAGCTAAAACAAAAAGCTCTGACACAAACAAACTTATGGCAAACCAAAAGAGAGGAAGAAATTGCCAAAAGGCAAATTAGTGGATTTAATCAAAGAAAGAGCTGAACTGCTTATTAAATTCAAGAGCTGATTCTTTGAAAGCACAATTAAACAGACAAACTCTGGCAATTCTAATCAGCCAAAAGAAGGCAGAAAGAAAGGAGGAAGCAAGGAAGAAAAGAAGAAAAAACAGAAATATTCTGGGCATGAAGAAGGAAATCTATTTACAGATATGGAGAAAAAAACTTTTCTAGAATCAACTACCTAAGGCTATGCTAACTGAACCGAAAGCTCTTTCAACTGGGATATAAGCTAGAAATATAAATAACCAAAAGAGACTAAAAACGTTTGGAACCCAAAAAGATCAATAACCATTGTACAAATTAAGTTGGCAGCCAACTAAACCTCAGGGAAAAATAAAATCAAGCTCTGGCTTCCAAAATGAATTATTTCAAGCCTTTGAGAATAAGATGATTTTATATAATATTTAAAGTATGTCAGCTACACAGTGCGTGTTAAAAAGCCTTCCTATTCATTTTTATAAAGCTAACACAACCATAATTTATAAACGTGACAAATATGTCTCCTAATAGAAAAGTACATATAAATTCTTACCTACGAATATAGATGAAAATACCCTAAGCAACATCCCAACATGCCAGGAAAATGAACCCAGAAGCATTTTTAAGCACAATAGAGCCTGACCCAATGGGATTCATTCCAGGAACAGGAGGATGATTCAGCTTGAAAAGTTAATAAGTCAACACATTGATAGGCCCAAGGAGGAAAGGCATTGGATGGTTTTGTTAGATATAGGAAAGCCTTTGATGAAACTGAACATCCATTCTTAGTGTACACTCTTGGCATTTACAGGTAACGAAGGGGTGTGCGTACTGCTCAGGATGGAAAATACCTATTTGAAATACAGGGCCAATTTCAGACTCAGCAAAACACCAGAGGCCTTCTCATTAAAGTGAAGACCAAGCCAAAGACAAGGGCCATTATTTAATCTTACTTTGTACCTTTTAGAAAACACACTAAGAAAATAAAAGATACATTAGAAATGGAGATGGAAAGTTCCTTAAGTACAAGTAATATGATTAATTTCCTGTATTTTCCAGCAAGCCAAACTAACAATCTGTTCAAACTAATAAGAGAGTTCAATGATCAATTACCTAACTTAACATTTTTAGAAAATCAATAGCTTACCTGTCTACTTCCCATGGGCACAAGTGTTCACACACAGTCCACGTGGAGCAGGCCCTGGGATGCTCACACCAGTGCCACTTGGGGGTGGTGTGTATCTCTGGGAGTGTCTCTGTGTCTGTGTCTGGTGTATCTGTGTGCATGTATGTGCCTCTGTGTCTGTATCTGCGTGTGTGTCTTCAGGGACCACCCAGCTCTGCAGGCTCCACTACCATCCCCTGACAACCAGATCAGCTACCTTGCAGCCCCTCCCTGGTCACACACCCAACACCCTGCACCACTGGGCCCTCAGGCTGGGCACTCCAGGAACACTGTGGTCCCTGTTCTAAGGACATCTGCTGTGTATGGCCAAGGCCCCGAGGGAGGCCAGACCCCTCCTGCTCTGGATGCTGCTGCAGTCCTAGACCCCAGGAGCCTCAGCATGCTCATCTGTCACTGCAGGTGGTAAAGGAGAGCAAAGGGTGAGCTGGCCCCCACCAGAGGTGCTCTGACTCATACTCACTGGTCACGAGCAGGGGCGGTACAGCGACCACAGTGACATTTGGGAAATGCCAGGGGGAGCCTGGCCAGGAAAGCATGTGTGAGCAGACAGTGGGGGCAGAGTGATTCTGTGGAGCCTAAGCCAAAGGGCAGTGGGTTCTCAGCACCAGTCAGCTAGCACTGCCAGGCCACGGGGCCAGAGCTTGGGAACTGAGGGTGCTGGAAGGACAAGCAGAGGACCATAATGAGGCCTCAGCTGTCACCTATACACTCCCTGACTGCTCACTGGGTTCACTCTGGAGCCCCCAAGGGCCCGCAACCTGTCTGCCTCCGGTCTCCCCCCGTCCTAGAACCCCCAGGCACCAGGTAACCCAGAACCTGGAAGGAAGTGTTCTGGTCTGAGAGCTCTGACTCCTGACCTCCTGGCTGACCTCAGCCTTCACTTTCCCCATGCCTAGTGTAAAGCAAAGAGGCAGGACTAGATGGTCTGTTGCTCTCATCTCCAGTTTTCATGTTTGTTCTTTCCATTCTTCCCTCACTTATTCAGTAAACAAACATGCAGGCTCTCCTGGCCTCTTCTGTACACTTAGGAATAAAAAACAGCCTATAGACCTTAGTATCTGTCAGGGCAGACAGACAGAAGAGCACAGCACAGCAGGATCTGCTTGGGATTGGAGCCTGTACCGGGGGCTGGGAAGGCCCAAGGGCTGAGAACTAACTTTGCAGGAAGAAGGCAGGGAAGGCTTCGTAGAGCAGGTAATTCTGAGGTGGGTTTCCAAGCGTAACCAGGGGTTTTCCAGTGGGTTAAGGAGAGGAAGGCCAGGGAAATAAGACAGTGTGGTCTCCTTCCTCTCATCACTCACTGGGTCTCGAGACCCAGAGTGTGAGCCCCAAGAGCTCAGAGGAATGGAGATGCAGGCAACTTCCCTGTACCCACTCAACCCCTACTTGTCTTCCCAAAGGCATTGTGCAACCTTCTCCCCCAAGTAGCCCTTCCTGACTGCTCCCTAGTCCCTCACATTGTGGCCCATGTGGTTCAGTATGTGATGCCACAGATGGTGCTGCCCCAGCACTCCCTGGATCCTGGTCAGGTCTGGACCCCAGGTGCACAGGGGTCTGGTTGACCTGGGAGGCTGGGGTACTGCTCTCCTGCCCCACTCCTGTGCCCCTGAGGTCACAGTGCACCTGGGCTAGTCCTCACCCTTGTCCAATCCAGACCTCTCCCTGAACTCTAGACCACCCAGCCACTGCCAAGTGACATCCCCAGGTAGGGGTGTGCCAAACTGTCCCTGCCTCTAGCCTGCACCCATCTACCACACCTGCAGCCTTTCCCACTGCAGGGCAGAATCCTCCTTTCTGAGCCACCTCCCCATCACTAACCAGTGCCCCTCCCAGGTACTCAGCTGTACCTTCAGAACACCTCCACATCTGCCCTTCCCTCCTCCCCTGCTGCCTCCCTGGGCTGAGCCCCCCTGGACCACTGTGGTGGCCACTGCTATCCTCAGCCCCTCCAAGCAGCAGCCGGTAATGCCATCACAATCCCAGTGAAAGTACAACCCTTTCAGCTCCCCCCCTACCACGTCCTGGTCACCCCTGCCAGCCCTCACTGGCCCCTGGACACAGGTGACTTCCTCTGTGGAGTCCTGCCCTGGTGTGCCTCACCCTTGCTCCCCCCACCCCTTCCTTCATCAGATCCCTGCCTCCCCCAGACACTCTATCTAAGGCACAAACACTGACCTGCGCTGGTGGTCGACATGCTCAACACCAACTCTGTCAGACCCTTCCCGCATGGGTGAGTAGAACTGTCATTGCCAGTCCTGGCAAGGTTGCGTGGGGCCCTGAGGCCCAGCTGACTCAGCAGCAGTGAGTGGAATGACAAGTCCCTCTCAGTCGGAGCATTTAAATGTCAGTGCTGGGCCCTCTTTCCCTACCATACGACCCTGTCATTCTGGGTCCCCGAGCTGGGGCAGAATAGAGCAGGGCCCAGCCAACCCACCAGGGATACCACATGAATGAAAACTATACCATATATATTTATAAGCCACAGCATTTGGGAACTGTTTTCTCTACAAAAGGACATATGTCTACAGAATGAACTGAACTCTTGTTGCTGATGCATTCTGGATGTGTTCTTGTCCTTCCTACCTTACTTTTTCTCTTAGCACTTAGCACCATGTGACATTTCATATATTTTACTTATTAGTTGTGCCTTTTGCCCCTGTAGGAACCCTAGGAGGGCAGGACAGAGGTGCACACACTGGTCCTCTGCTGAACCCCAGCATTTCCCCAGTAGAGGTGCCTGCTAAGTACAGGAAGGGACAGGTGAACCCCAATCTCCCAGCTGAGCCCTCTCCTAGAGTCCCCATCAGCACAGGCTCTGGGCTCCTGTGTCCAGACGGGTCAGCTCCGTGCCCAGGGGGCTGGGAACTGTGGGGCAGCTGCAGCTCAATCACGCTGTCCTGCACATTCCCCAGGAGGCTCTTAAACAGCTCCGGAAGCGCAACAGGCCCCACACCCAGAAGTAATTCCAGAACCGGCTCTCAAGTCTCCTCCCTGCACGGCCGCACTCCTGGGCTCTCGCAAAACATGCACGCTTTGGGGTCCCCTACTACGCGGTGCTGCGCGGTCCTGGCGCGCTCACTGTCCCCACACCCGCGCACACCCAGCGCACTTCCGCACGTGCTCGCTCCCGCCCACACAGAAACACGCCGGCTCGTCACAGACACCCCCTCTGCCCGCACCGCCTCCTCGGAGCAAACAGGTGGTTCCGCGCACCTCAACTCTGGGAAAGGATCCAGGGTCGTCTGGACTCTCACAAGCCTGCCAGTGCCGGTCCGGGGGACTGGGGGGGGGCGCCCTCCCTGCCCGGTGCAGGAGCTACCGCCTCCCGCCTCCCCTCCCGGTTCGGTTCGTGGATGCCGCTCTGCCTCCGGTGGCCCCGGCCATACCAGGAGGTGCAGGGGCAGCCTGGGGAGGGTCCACCTGGCAGCAGGTACTCCAGTGGGGACGCGCAGAGTTAGTCGCGGTGGTTCCCTAGGACAGACGCCCTCCCAGGCCGAGCCGAGACGTTCCCGACCGGACAGCCCGACTGCTTCCTGAGCTCCGCCGCGCCCGAGCCCTGCCCACGCAGCCGCCTCCCGGCCCCGCGACCCCGCACCTGCCCTGTACCGCAGCCCTACCTGGGGCTCCAGAAACATCCTGACTGCCTGTCCCCCACAGCCGGCTGACGTGCCTCCGCTAGAGCTAGCTAAAGACGTCTCCCCTGCCGCCGCGCCCAGCAAGCACCCGCCCTGCCCTCCGCCCGGACTTCCTCCGCCCCGCAGCCCACAGCCCGCAGCCTCTCCGCCCCGGGTGGAGGGGAGCGAAGGGGCGGGGCCGGGGACTGGGGGAGGGGTGCGGGGCGGGGCCGGTGAGGGACCAGAGGGAGGGGAGCCGAGTGGCGGCCGGCAGAGAAGGGGAGCCATCGGCCGGCGTGGGGCACGATGAGGGGTGGCATGTGTGCCCGCGGCACGCGCCCAGCGCTGAGGATGGGGCACCGCAGGTGTAGGGGTGGGGGAGGGGGCATGGCGTCCTTGGGGTGGCCGCGCCAAGGTGTCGGTGGCAGGGAGCCTTGTGGGTGGTGGCTCAACGCGGGATGGTGGCGGTCACTGTGGTGACATTCTGCTGCAGAGGGTCCCCTGCGCTCCCAGCCCCTCACTGCCGCCTGTCTCACTCCGCCCCAACCTCACCTCATCGATGTCCACTACAAGCTACAGCAGGTGTTCGGCCAGTGTTGGTTTGAATGCCTCCCCTAACGGGAGGCTCATTCCACACAGCTCAGGCCTCTCACGGAACTCTCTCTCTCCATTTCGTTGGAACGCAAGGGACACAGCAGCTGCTTTTGTGGGAGGGCTAATCCTAGACACACTAAGGGGCGGGCGGGCACACGGCACAGTGAGGCTCAGGAACCCCAGCACTCAGAAGGAATCCTGTCAGGGGACGGGTCTCCCCTCCACCGTGTTCCTGCAGTGCCCCCGACCCACGCCAGCTCTGAGGATTTGATTGGACTGAGCCGAAGAGCGCCCTCTCTAGGGAATCTGGACTTGGGAAGCCCAGAGCCTGAGTTAGGCCAGCCAGCTGAGGCCAGTTCTGGTCTGGGGTGAACCAGAGCTGGCTACTGGGGACTCCGAGGGAGGGGCAGGGAAACTACTGGCTTGGATTGCACGGAGAGGAGCCGGAGCTCCCTGCCCAAAGAGGCTCTGACAAACCCAGGAGAGCTCCAAAGCACACTGCTGGACCTGGATGGGCACTGGTGACCCTGACCATGTCCTGCTTGCCCAGGATACCCATCTCCCCCACCCACTGCTGCCCAGTAAGAGGCCACCTGTCCTCCTACCCACCCTTTCACATCTGCCTGTTCTTACCAGCAGCAAGGTTAGCTACCAGGCTAGCTTGATGGGCACTTATTTCTGTCTGGGGAATTGAGAGCCGTGCTAGGTCCATCTGCTGGCCTCCCCCAAGAGAGTACTGGGGCCTGGAGACAGGCATCCTTCTCCTGTACCTCCCACCCCTACTTCTCTACCAGCAAGGGCTGGCCCTGGCCCAGGCTCAGAGCCTGCACTATTAATCACTATGTGGTACAGCACCGGTGGGCGGGTGAGGGGGGCACCAGGCAACCAGCTTCACACTATCCTCCCCCCCCTGCTGTTTCTGTACCCGTTTTAGGACAGCTGGAGGATGCAAAGCTCACAGTCACCTCAGCAAGTGACTAGTAGCATCAGGACGGTCTGGGCTGTTGAGCCCTGGACCTGTGTGGCCTCCAAATCCCTTAAGACCCCACTACAGCACCAAGAGGGTGAGGTCTGGGGTCCTGCCTGGGGAAGCCCACCAGGCAACTGCTGCCTGGCTTCTTCAGCCCCGACCCATGCCCCTTTGGGACATCTAGGTCTTGAGATAGCCCTAGTATCACCTCAGGAAGTCCATGTTGACAGTCCTGTGGCCACCTGCCCTCACAGCGAGCCTTCCTCTCTGCCTCCCTGGTCTAGAGCAGGTGGTTAATGGGAGAGCAGCCTCACACTGCCTTTCTGTATAACACGGGGTCTCTTCCCATTGTACTCAGCCACAGATTGCACCAGTATTGTCCCAGGACCTTGATAATGCAGACCTTCCCAAGAGGAAGGAGGGCCCTCAGCCCTGCTCACAGGTACGACCTCAGCATCCATATGTGTTCCTCATCCACATTCTTCCTGATGCCAAAGGTCACAGGGAGGCTGACCTTCCAGGGGCTGACCCCTGCCAGGGTTCCTTCTGCTTAAAGCTATGGGTAGGGCCGTTCTGTAGGGAGAACCTGTGGGGACCAACAGGGGATCCCACTGCCCCTTTTAGAAAGAGGAGAATGAGCCAGGTGCGGTATGGCTAGTGGACATCTGCTGGAGTTTCCAGAAAGACAAGATATAAAGGAAGAGACGCCTGTCCTTCCTCCAGACACCTCTTCTAGGGCCTGGGCTTGAGGCCTGGTACACATATATGCCCACAAAAGGCTGCTCTGAGGATGGCAGAGCAAACAGCAGGGAAGCCTTGTTCTGGGGTGACAGGAACCTGGGATGCCCTCTTGAGCATAGACACCTAGGAGTCAACTGGACACCGGGACAGGAGGCTGCTCTAACACAATGGGCTCCCAATTAGGTCCACCCTGGCTGTCTCATCACAGCAGCTGGGGGGCCCTGTTAGAGCCTGAGTCAGTCCTGACCCTCCTCTGCCCAGAACCTCTGCAGTTCCTGCCACACTCCCAAGGAAAAGCAGAGTCCTCACAAACTGTCTGTGGGTCCTGGGAACCTGGCCCCACATGAGACCTCTGCAAGGAATGTGCCGACGTGGTGTCCAGAGGTCTCCCCTTAGGTCTCTCCTGCACGTCACCTTCTCTGTCTTACCCTCCACTCCTGCCCTTCTCCCTCTCCACGGAATTTTTCTCATCAAGGTGATTCAATCCAACAGTCTCATTTGTTGGTCTGAGCTCCACGAGAGCAGGATCTTATGTTGTTCTCTGCTGTACTCCAGGGACGGTCACACGTCTATACATACAAGCACTTGGTACCTGTCTGCCAAATATGTGGTGCACAAATATAAATACAGAGATATGGATATGCATATGGATGTGGACGTATATACCAGCACAGCACTCATCTCCAGAATACATAAAGAGCTCATACAAATTAAAAAAAGCAGAAGACCCATTTTTTTAAATGGACAAAAGACAAAGAGACACTTCACCAAATAGACGCTATCCAAAGGGCAATAAACATAAGAAAAAGTCATCTGGGAAAGGGAAATTAAACCCACAGTATCAGACCCCAGCACACTCAGCAGAACAGCTCAAATGAAAAGGCAGAAATGCCCAGTGCCAATGGAACTGTCAGCTGCTGGTGGTGGCAGCGTCCGATAGTGCCTATGAATGCTGAGCATATGCAGGCCCAGAGATTCCAGCCGGGGTGTAGGCCTGGCAGAAATACTGACAGACTCGCAGCAAAAGACACAGCCACGAGTGTTTATAGCAGCACTACTCACAAGGGCTTCAAACTGCAAAGCACCCAGGCGTCCTACACGGAGGATTAGATTTCTGCTGAGCACAATGTGTTCACACAGTGGGACTTGCCACACCAATGAGAATGGACAAAGACAAGCACATGCAAAGGCCATCTCACCATCATCAAGGGGAACAAAAGAAGTCAGGCACAAAGAGCATCTAAGGTGGGGACCTGTGCATGTTCAGGCCAGAGGCCAGCAAAGGCCCCACTGGATGTCAGGATGGTGCTGGCCCATGGGGCAGGGCTGGGTCTGGGTGCCATTACCCACTTCATACTCCACAAAATGTCCCCAAGGGCACACTATGACTCTTGCACCTTTCTGTGTATATGTCACTCTATATCAATTTATGTTAAGAAAACAGAAGGATAGACAATAAGAAAAAAATGTCCTGGGTGGGGCAGGCAGCAGATTTCTGGATCCCAGGGCCCTTCCACACCCCAGTGAAGAAGCCATCTCAGGAAGGAGCATGTTAGGGGCCTTGGCTTCCCACTCCTCATGCCCCCCAAACACCTACACCCTTCTTGAAAAGGCTCAGCCTGGCGGTGCCCAGAGCTCAGTGGGTTCGAATCCGGCCCGGGCTAGCTAAAGCAACAATGACAATTGCAACAGAAAAAGAGCCAGGCATTGTGGCAGGTACCTGCAGTCCCAGCTACTTGGGAGGCTGAGCAAGAGAATCTCTTAAGCCCAAGAGTTGAAGGTTACTGTGAGCTGGGATGCCACAGCACTCTACCCAGGGTGACTGCTTGAGACTCTATCTCAAAAAAAAAATAAAAATGCTTAGGCGGCACTGATGGCTCAGTGGGCAGGGCACCAGCCCCATATACCAACAGTGGCGGGCTCAAACCCAGCTCCGGCCAAACTGCAACAACAACAAAAAAAATAGCTGGGCGTTGTGGTGGGCACCTGTAGTCCCAGATACTTGGGAGGCTGAGGCAAGGGAATCGCTTAAGCCCAGGAGTTGGAGGTTGCTGTGAGCTATGTGATGCCATGGCACTCTACCGTGAGCTATAAGGTGAAACTCTGTCTCTACAAACAAACAAACAAACAAACAATAAATAAATAAATAAAAATGCTCAGCCTGAGAGGTCAGGCAATGGCAGGCGAGAGGTATCCACTTGTTTCTGGATGGAAGGTGGAAGCAGGTAATAAACCCTGAAGAACCGAGAAGCAGGAACCCAAGAGCCCCATAGCAGTGCTGACAAGAGTCACACTGGCACTCACAAAGACTATGTGAAGGCTGAGCCCATGGGGGAGGTTTGGGTTCCAGACAAGGAGTCAGGTGACAGTGGGGCTCTGGCCCCCACCCTGCCCTGCTGGTGCTGCCTACTCACTAGGCCTCGACCGCAGGCCACGAGCCTCAAGTCTGATTGTACTTTCCAGGGTATACAGTAGGGCCCATGACGCCAACTCACAGGAGGGCTGGCAAAACAAGCAGCCAAGTGAGTCAAGCACTGGGTGAGCTACTCAAACACCTCAGACAAGCTGTTCGTTCCCCTCTGGTCCCCAGGTTTACATTGCCCTGGGCTCTGCTCTCACTTGGCTCCTGTGCACCCTCCCCAGGATCCTCCAAGGCCTTGCAAGAGTGTGAGCTAGGCAGCACTACTCGGCAGTGGTTGTGATGGCCCTGGGCACCCAGGCATACCTGTGAAGTCCAGGGTGGTGTGTCAAGGGCAACTGTCCCCTGGGCAACTTCATCAGGGACCCCGAGGCTTCTGACATTTCTCCAATGTTGCCCCATTAATGCTCTCTCTTAAAATTCTAAGCAAAAGATCACTAGGGTTTTAGGTACCAGCAGAGCAAAAGATGTAGAAGGGTGACAGGGCAGCTGACTTTTCTAGGGCCTCCACATCACAGAGGCAGACACTCTGCCTAAATGAACAACCCAGTGGGGCAGTAAGTTGCCTGAGGGTCTCCCCACAGCCTCTCAGTCCCTTTCACTTGGTCTTGATGCAGTAGAGGATTGGGGCTGGCTGTGCCATCTGTCCTGGGTGTGCAACTGACCACACGTGAGGAGCAGGTAACTGGCTGTGACTAAGGCACTGACTGCTCAGGACAGCAGTTGCTCACTGTTGTCATCACTCTCCTGTCAAGAAACTGGGAGCTGAGCCTGTGGAAAAGGAACCTCACGCATTGTCATGGCCCCTGCAGCCACAGCTGCTGTTCCTCAGGCCCAGCCCCTCTTGCCCCCTAAATGCCATGTGCTGAGACCCCATGGGCAGCAGGCATACAGAGGGCCAAGGTGGGTAAGGCAGGACCCCAGTGGGGAATGGGAGAGGAGAATCTGTAGCCACCAGCTCCAGGGAGCCAAATGCATGGGACGGCACATCCCACTGAGCACCGAGCCCTCCTGGTCTGAGCCAGGCAAAGACACGTGGCACAGGTTGGTGACAGTGGCCCTCTCTCCAGGCTGGACACAGCTGCATCCCCAGTCAGGGTGAGAGCATGGAACTGGGGTGTCAGGGTCCACCTGGTACAGGTGCCACAGCTTGCAGGACAGAAGCTGCCAGGACAAGGTCCCCGAGGCTGAGCCCAGCAGAAAGCATATGGCCTCAGGCTGGGCAGGCTGCTGGCCTTGGGGCATAATTGAGGCACACTGCCTAGGAACGAGGTTTGTCTGTAGGCTACTGGGGGAAGCACATGGGATTCACAGGGACAACAGTGGTGGGGAGGACAGAAGGAGGAGAGATGGACCTCCTGGACTTGCACAGCCCATTTCTCTACTGTGCAGGGCAAGAGACTGAGGCACAGGGGCACTGCATGCCTGGTTCACAGGGTACAGCATCTAGGCTGTGAACACAGGGGACTCTGACCACTGCCCTTCTGCCTCTACCACAGGTGCCTAGTACCCTCACCCACCCAAACATAGCCCCAGCCCAGCCTCACTCTCAACTGTGCACCTGCCCAGGGCCCCTGTCAGTCACTATAATGACAAGCAATGAGTGGGGTGCCCTGGGAGGAGCTTCTGTCTCAGTTGGCACCAACCCACATGCCAGCACAATGCCAGCACAGACACTACAGGTTACATAGGCTGGGATCTGCTTAAGACCCAGCAGGCCCAGGGCTGGTGCTCCTCCGAGGATGAGAGTCCCTAGGGCTGCAGGGGAGCAGGTCACCCAGAGCAATGAGGCAGGACGCACTGGGTGACCCTTGGGGTCTTCGTAGGACTTCCCTGAATTTTCACATCCAGGCAGGGCTGGGAGCACTTCTAGTTCTCATAGTGCTTTCCTGGGAAGTTGAAATAGCACCTTGGCCTCAAAGGTCATGGCTGGCAGGCAGAGAGCAGACTGGCTCCCAGCCCACTATAGTGCCCCTCAGCCTGGTACTGTGTGTGGAGTGAGCACCGGACAGAGCTTTTCTCTAAGGTAAATGAGCACAGAGCCTCCTTCTCCAGAGTGTTCCAAGAGATCCCCTGCAGTGGCTGGGAAGGCCCCTCCGAGGCATACCCCCTTGCTGGCCAGCCACTCTGGTGCAGCTCCTTACCTGCACCTTGTCCAGCTAAGGCTCCACAGTCTTGGCCCTGGGAGGCTTACTCTAGACAGAGGCTCTCAAACCTGACCGAGTCACCCCGCAGCTTGCTGAAAAGGCCATCCCCCATAGGGAGACCTCTGCACCAAGCACGGCCAATGCACACATGCAGGGCACAGTGAGAACATCAAGGGAGAGGTGGGCAGGACTCGGGGTATGGAGGGCATGGTCTCATCCCCAGCGCAGTGGGACCCCATCAGGTCAGAGCAGCTGGAGAGGGGAGCCAGGGAGGAGGCTAGCAGCCACCCAGGCAGGAAGGGCGAGGGCCAAGGCAGGATCTGACCGGAGACCTCCCTGAGATGAAGTAGGTCATGACCAATGAGACCCCTCCCCACATAAGGCTATAGGCATGCACCCCATCACCTGAGCACAGAACTCCTTGATACCCTGCCAAGAAAGTCAGGGGAGGGGTGTGTGCAAATGGAGACAGGAAAGGCCCATCAGCGAGGACCAAACTGCTCCATAGAAACAAAGATTCTAAGTTTAATCCCTGAGTCATCAATTCTCACCTGCGAAATCTACAAAAATAATGTTAAAGGTAATCCAGAGTGCCGGCTCTAGTGTGGGGGACAGGCCACGGTCACTGGTGGGAAAAGGAGAGAAATGGATGGCACGGAGGTGGCCAGAGGCACTCATGGGGTCAAGGCATTCCTCACAGCAGGCATTGGGAGGACACAATGCATCCGTGTATACGTATGTGCAACCTTGTGTGTGCACACACACACATGCATGTACGTGTATGCATATACATGGTGCATGGTGCACACGCATACGTGTGTGGGATACGTGTTTGTGTGTGAGCGTCACATGTGTATACATGCATATATAGACAAGCATATACACACCAAAAGGTTAATCAGAGGGCTAGCCACACAGCCATCCCCCCTTGCCTTGTCTCTCCTGCCTTTTCTGTCTCTCCCTTTCTCACCATATCCTTGTCAAGTGCTTCTCAAGTTTTCTCCAATGACCGTGAATGGCTTTATCCGCAGCCTAACACAATGCACCACTCTTTCTAAAACCAGGACGCAAGGCTCCCTGCTCCCATGGGGGAAGGGCTGATCAGCAGCAGCTAAGCAGGGTGTCGCCCTCCCTGGGGACCCTTACAGGCTCCTGCAGAAGGAAGGCTTGCTCCCACCAGCCAGGGTGAATATAGCCAAAGAAGGGAGGGTAGATGGGGTGATGTGGATGCACCTGGGTCCTGCAAGGGGCTGTGTCTCCGCTCTTTCATGAAGCACCTGACAAGCCTCGCTCACCAGTAACATGTCCCAGCATGTGCTCAGCCCCTGTAAACATGTGCTCAGTGGTGCTCATCCAGTGCTCCTCCTCACAGCCCTAGCTTATCCCTCCAGCTGGCAGACCAGAAGGATCCACGTGGTGCCAGGCGGAAACATGCTGAGAGAGCTGATGGCTGCAGCAGTGGCCCCTGAGCAGGCCTAACATGTTCCCTCTTCTCCATAAAGTCTGGATTTTACTGTCTTGGGGATACGTCCAAGACTTACATTATTACCCTCCCCCCAAATTGTCCCTCTTACTTCCCCTCTGCCCCAGTGCCTTTCAGACCCCACCGTACCACCTCCTCCAGGAAGCCTTCCTGATTCCTGCAGCAGTCTCAAGGGCCTGCCCCTTGGGCTGCCAGCTGTCTCATGCCGGGCACTTCACACTTGACTCTTCCTCTTACTCAGTCTAAAGATGACTGGTGGCTATGAGGATCTGAGCTCAGAGCACCTGTCTCCTCCATGGGATCAAAGGTGCTGTATTGAATTAGTGATCTCTACCCCAGGTGAGGGTGTAGGACAGTGATTTTCAATCAGTGTGCAGTGAAAGGATCTTAGGTATGCCGCAGAAATTTTTAACAATCATTAATTAAATTATTTTTGAAAGAAGTTCAAAGTGCTGTAAGTATATTCTTTTCTTTACTTTTTTTTTGATCAAAATAATTTAAATGCCACGAAAGCATAACTACAGGTTCAAGTGCACCGTGAGATAAAAAAGGTTGAAAACACGAGGTAAGGGAAGGAGGCAGCCAGACCCTGGACCTGCCTCCCTCCTGCAATTCATCTCATGTTCCTCAACAACTGGCTGGTATTTCTCCTAACTAGACTATCTACTTACTCATTTAAAAAAAATAATAATGAATGTTTACAATGTGCCAAGAGCTCAGAGACATGGTCTTTGCTCTTAGGGTTAACATTCCTAGGGGCTGGGCCATGAAAGGGAGAATACTAAACAAGTAAACAAATGAACACTATCCAGCTGGTAATGGGAAAGGTGATGACTCAGAATCTGTGGGTCAGAGGAAGTGTCTCCAGGGAGGTGGCCTTGGAGTGGAGATGCAATGCCCGTGAGAGCCATCTATGAGGGGTGGGCTAGGAAGGGAGCAGAGCAAGTGCAAAGGTCCGGAGACCAAAAGGAACTGAGAATTTTCTGGAAGCTCAGCAGAGTGGCAGGGTCAGGCCATGCTTCCTGGGAAACCTTCACATCTTCCCCTGTGGCAGAAAGCCCCAGGGCACCCTGAGTACTCCCAGTGCAGCTAGGGTGCCAACTCCTGCAGGGCTATGCATTGGGCTGGCCACCTCCTGCAAGCATCTCTCCTCCAGGGGTCACTGGGATCCCTGCAATGGGGAGGAGGGCTCACTCTGCAGAGTGAGGCTTTGTTTCCCTTTGTGAAAGGGAAAGGCACCCTAGCTGCACTGGGAGTACACAGGGCCCCCTGGGGCTTTCTGCCACAGGGGAAGATGTGACGGTCTCCCAGGTAGCATGGCCTGACTCTGTCGGAACTGTGGCCACTGGGGGTGTAAATGGGGCTACTGGGAGCAATGCTGGGCATCTTAGCCTCTCTCCACCCCCACCTCCTCACCAAATGACAGCTGCCAAGGCATGTGGAAATCAGAGGAGCCAGTCTTCTCATGTTGTGTCATCCCCCAGCCCAGGACTATGTCCCAAGACCACAGGGTCCTGGCTCTGTTCTCTGCACCTGGGGTAGGGAGTCCAGGGGGCCTGCTCGTGGGCTGCTGGCCTTTTGTTCTCCAGGCAGAGTCCAATGCCAATGGCATGATTTTGGAACTGCAAGCACGACTTGTGGACTTTGGGTATCTCAGTATTTCGAAATTGCTTTTGCAAGAAGAATAAACAAAACCCGGAATCCATGAATAGTTCCTCCTGGTATGAGATAAAGGGACCCAGGGCCAGGACATGGACTAGGATACATCACAGCCAATGTGTGTGGTACAGGCCAGTATGCAGGTGGGTGATGGGCGCCCACAGGACTGGGGAGGTAGGGTTTGTTGTGGAGCCCTGGGTAGGCCCTGCCCTCTGTGGGACTTAGTTTCCCCATCTGAGCTGGGGGTGGAAGGGCCCTACAGCTGGCTGCCTCTGACTCTACAGAGACTGTCCTGAGGCTTCTAGTTGGGAGGTGGAGTGGGCAGTGCAGGCATGAGCCTGGCAGAAGGGAGGAGGTACGTGGGGCTGACCCCTCCCTGATGTTTCTCTGCTCTCCATGCCGCAGCCTCCCAGAGGACACACCTGCCTCGAGCCTTGTGCCCTCCATGGAGGAAGCACTCAGCTGTGCTCTCAGTGCCACCACCCACTGTATAGCCCTCAGTCATTAAAGCTATTGACCCCAGAGTGTGCCCCAGACCCACATGGGCCAGGGGGACTGGCCTCCCCATCTCTGTCTGCATCCCCAGTCCCTGGCTCCAAAGGGCAGCACCCGGGTGGAATCCAGTGCTCATTCTGGTGTTCATTCCTGCCCCAGCCGGAGGACAGCTCGTCGGCTTGGGAAGGGGACAGTGCAGGCTCCTCTGCCTGGGGCTGGACCTAGGTAAGGTGCAGGCTGGGTCATCTGCACTCTTTTTTTTTTTTTGCGACAGAGCCTCAAGCTGTCACCCTGGATAGAGTGCTATGGCATCACAGCTCACAGCAACCTCCAATTCCTGGGCTCAAGCGAGTCTCCTGCCTCCGCCTCCCAAGTAGCTGGGACTGCAGGCGCCCGCCACAATGCCCGGCCATTTTTTGGTTGCAGTCGTCATCATTGTTTGGCGGGCCCAGGCTGGATTCGAACCCGCCAGCTCAGGTGTACGCCTTAGCCCGCTGAGCCACAGGCGCCGAGCCAGTCATCTGCACTCTTATAACCACAGGTCAGCTAGGCGGTTGCAGGAGCCATCCTAGGGATTGAGCCTGGAGTGGCCAGAGTCACTGTGAGACCCCACAGCCTGTCTGCTCACTCTGCTCTGTGGAGGCCTGAAAGCAGCTGGACCACTGTAAAGTGCTGTGCTCCATCAGAAACGTGTCTGGGTCATCTGTGAAGGGGGCTTTCTGCCACAGGGGAAGATGTGATGGTCTCCCAGGTAGCATGCTCTGACTCTGCCACTCTGCTGAGCTTCCAGAGAATTCTCTGCTCCTTTTGGTCTCAGGACCTTCACACTTGCTATGCTCTCTGCCTGGCACACTCTTTATGGATGGCTCTTGCTGGACATTGCATCTCCACTCAAGGTCATGTCCTTGGCCACACCTCCTCATTAGGAACTGGAAAAACTCCATGGTCCTGTGACCTAAGGATGCCCAGAGGTGTTTTGGGTCCAGGTGACTATCTGCCTTCTCCCTCCACAGGCCATGCTGCTGCCTGTAATTCTCGGAGGAGACTCAGCCCAAGAGCTCATGTCTGAGATCCCTGTGTTTGGGGTGGGGAGGAGTACTCAGGACCACGCAATGAGAGGGACTCTGTCTCATTAGGCCTTTAATTTTCTTGTCCTTGTCAACCCCAAACTCCTTCCCCAACTCCCTCAGGCTCCTGGGGCTCCTAGTCTGTTCTCCTACTTTACCCTTAGGGGCCTCAGCCATGAAGGGGCCAGTCCCTGAAGCTGACTACTAATCCTAGTATGCCCAGTGTGGCCTCTTTCTTGCCTCTTCCAAACATACACACAAGCTCCCTGGCCCAGTCCCTCTCCAGCTGCCTTCTAACCTCTCTTCCCACCCACAATTCTAGCAAGAGCAGCCTGCACCTGCACCTCCCAGCCCTGCCTGGCCTACCCCTGCGTACCCAGCTAAATAAAATAGGCCTTGGGTTCCCCGAGTTCATGCCAGGATACCAGGCCTATTCTACTCTCCCCATCCTAACCTGCTCCTCCTCCAGGACCCCATTGTTCCCAGCCTCACATGAGTCCTCAGAGACCTCTCCCAACACAGTCCCAGCCACCTAGACCGGAGTGTTTCTCTAAGTGGGGATGTCCCAGGACTGCCATGGGCCACTTCCCTCTCCTGGGGATAACAGGGGCCTGTCCTGTAGTCACTTGGGCACAGGCACACAGAAACCCACCCTGTAAACCCTGTGGGTGGCAATCTGGGCCCAGCATAGCCTCTGGCCCACCTGACAGGGGAGTAAGTTGGGGTCTCATACAAGTGCATTCAAGATCCACTATTGCCAAACACATGGTCTCCTATACTTAAGCTTCTCAATTTACTTCACAGACCTAAAGTATTGAGAATAGTTATACTATAGTTTTTGATAGTTTACTTATATTTTATTCTAAATTCTCCCCAACCTCCTTGCTCCCTATGCAGCCTGATGTCTACATATAGTCCTATAACTCTACAAAGGTGCCAGGGTGCTCAGAGGTCTTGTGGGCTCTCCCCTAACCCCTCTCTTTTGGCAGGTTGGTGTAATATGCCACAGGGCAGAGGAGAGGCTGTCTGTGATGGGCAGGGCCACTGAAGGAATATCTGAGGGAGGATGGCCGGGCTGGTGGGGCAAGTGGACAACAGTGGGCCTCCAGGAACCCTGGCCCCTCCTCCCTGGGGAGGGCTGCAGCTTGCTCTGTGAGCCAGAGAGGATGGTGCTCCAAGCTAGGTGGAAAGGGGCCCAGTGTCCAACGGATATGAGGTAAGCTGCATGTACACAAGCCCACATGTGCTTCTAAGCCTGTCTTTTCTCACAGCAGACATAAATGTTCTGGAAGTATCTTCCTTAGTCATTCCCAGAATCACAGGCTCTCAAATTCAGCATGTTGGTATTCATCGTTCCAATCAGTGGTGCTTGGAATGAATGCCCTGTAGCTTCTCTCATTGCCCCAGACACCTGCAGCTCCCTGGCCAGAGACCCTGGGTTCCAGGAAACTCCTTGTGTTCTGTAACGGTTTACAGATATTGTAACATGTGGCTGCACTGTCACACATGTGGTAGAGCCCCTACCAGAAGACAATGAGGTATTTTCCAGTCTTTTGTGACTATAAGCACTCCTGTAATAAGCATACTTGACCAAGGCTTTTTACTCAAACATGTAACCACTTATAAAAGATAAACTCCAATATTAGATTGCTAGATCAAAAGCTATATGTATTATAAGTTTAAAGAGACATCACACATAACTCAAGAGCAGAAAAATAAATGCCACATATTATCTCTTATAAGTGGTAGCTAAGCTATGGCTAAGCAAGGACACACAGATATGGATGGCCAGATAGTGAAAATGGTGGTGTAAGGACCTTCAAAAACCCTCTCCTCCAGCTCGGCGCCTGTGGCTCAATGGGCTAAGGCGCCAACCACGTACACCTGAGCCGGCGGGTTCGAATCCAGCCCGGGCCCGCCAAACAACAATGACAGCTGCAACCAAAAACTGGCAGGACGTTGTGGCGGGTGCCTGCAGTCCCAGCTACTTGGGAGGCGGAGGCAGGAGACTCGCTTGAGCCCAGGAATTGGAGGCTGCTATGAGCTGTGATGCCACAGCACTCTCTCCAGGGTGACAGCTTGAGGCTCTGTCTCAAAAGAAAAAACCCTCTCTTCCATAAAAGCAACAAGAAAATGAGCAAAAATGATCAGAATCAACTTTTAGAACTTCAGAAATTAGCCAAAAGTTTGCAGAAATCTGGGGAGTACTTATTCACAAAACACAACTGAATCTCTGTCATAATCACAAACTTCATGGAATCTGACCTTTCCCTAGTCCCATCCCTGACTCTGTACTCCCCAGTGCCTTGAAAAATAAGACCCCATATTCATCATGAAAACTACTAGCCTGGCAGCCACTGGAGGAAACAAAACAAGGATGGAACTCTTTCAAGGCTTCATTCCCAGAAAAATGTCATTATTTGACCTGTCTAGTGGTTCCCATGGAGACCCTACTTGCAAGGATGTCTGTATTTGACCTGACTCAGAGCTATTCAAATAGAGAAAAACCTATTTCCCAGGGATGATTGCCAGAAATAATTACAGACATTTAACTTCAAAATGCCCAAAGCAGTAGATAGCAGTGAAGCAAGCAACAGACTAATGAAAAAGCTTAAAAGAAAAGTAGTTCAGTAATGAGATCTCCGTGGGGGTGTTTTAAAACCATAGTGTATTCCTGGGAATCTGGAGGCCACAGGCATGCTCAGTCCTGTGCACATGCTCAGGAAAGTCCTTGTGAGGTCCTAAGCTCTCACTTCTGACTAACTTAGGCTCGGTGCAAGCAGGAAGTGAAAGCTAAGGCAGAGTTGTCAACTGCCTACCTGAAAGTTGATGGCATGCTCTAGCATACAGAGCTTCTTAGCAAAGATTGGAAGATTTATTGACTCTAGTATTTATGAACATTTCTGTCCTATCATTAAATTACAACTAGGAGAGCTGAGCAGAGATTTCAGTACCACACACAACAGAATTAATTCAGAAATGTCAGAAAACAAACAACTATTACCACAACAAACAGTATCAACAACATACCCAGAAGAAGAGGAAAAAAATGTTGGCCAAACGTGGTGGTTCATGTCTGTAATCCTAGCACACTGTGAGGCTCAGGCAGGTGGATTGCTTGTGACCAAGAGTTTGAGACCATCCTGAGCAAGAGCAAGACCACATCTCTACTAAAAATAGAAAAACTGTCTGGGCATTATGGCAGGGGGAGGCTGAGGAAAGAGGATGGCTCAAGCCCAAGAGTTTGAGGTTGCTGTGAGCTATGACACCATGGTACGCACTCTACCCAGGATGACAGAATGAGAGTCTGTCTCAAAGAAAAAAAAAAGGGGAGAAAGGAGGAGAAGGGAGAGAATATGATTTCCACAACTGACTTACTAGATAAAAAGATGTCAGCTACTTTAAATATGTTCAAAGAACTGAGAGAAACACTATCTAAAGAACTATAGGAAATATAGGCAGCCATGCTTCACCAAATAGAGAATATCAATAAAGGAATATAAGTTTTTTTTCAACAAAAGGAACCAAGTAGAAATTTTGGGGTTGAAAACTAAGTAACTAAACATTCACTAGAAAGCCTTGACAATAGATTAAAACAGAGACAAGAAACAGTCAATGAACTGAAAATTAGTCAATTGATATTGTCCAGTCTGAGAAAGAGAACAAAAAAAAAAAGTGCAAAATAAATAAATAAACCGCGACTCAGACACTATAATGGATACCAACATAAGTATAATAGGAGTCTCAGACAAAGAGGAGAGAGAAAGAGGCATAAAAAAATATAAATCCATAGTGGCTAAAACTTCCTAAATTAGCTGAAAAACATTAATTTCCACACCCAGAAAGTTTAACAAACTCCAGGAAGATTTCATGTCAAAAACCACAAAAGGCAGAAGGCAGTAAGGATGACATATTCAAAGTACTGAAAATAGCTGGGCACAGTGGATCACACCTGAAATTCTAGCACTCTGAGAGGCCAAGATGGGAAGATTTTTTGAGTTCAGGAGTTCAAGACCAGCCTGAGTAAAAGCAAGACCCAGTCTCTTCTAAAAATAGAAAAAATTATCTGGGTGTTGTGGCAGGTGCCTGTAGTCCCAGCAACTTGAGAGGCTGAGGCAGGAGAATTGCTTAAACCCAGGAGAGTGAGGTTCCTGTGAGCTAGGCTGCTGCCTTGGCACTCTCTAGCCTGGGGCAACTTAGTGAGTCTCTGTCTCAAAAACTGAAAAAAGTACTGAAAGAAAAAAAAGTTGTCAACCAAGAATTCTTTATGTAGAAAAATTTTCCTTCAAAAATGAAGGATAACTTACTCAAATAAAGAAAAACAGAGACCTTGTTGTTAGGAGACCTGCCCTATGAGAATTATTAAAGACAGCCCTTCAAGGCTTAAATGAAAGAATACTATTGAGCAACTTGGATCTATGTGAAAAAAAAGAGCACCAAAAATATATTTAGCTTTATATAGGTAAATATAAAAGACAGTATACACATATTTTATGCAGTAACTCTTTTTTTCTAGCTAAATTAAAAGCAGTTACATTAAATAATAATAAATAAGTATTGATGAAAACACAGGGGATAAAATATAAAGTTTATGACAGTAACAGCACAAAAGAGAGAGGAGACAATAGGGTAAAGCTTTTCCATAGTATTTGAAATTAAATTTGTGTTAATCAGAACTAAATCATTGTAAGTTAAGGAGTTAATTCTAACCTGCCAGGAAACAACTAAGGAAATAACTCAAAAATATACAGTAAAATAGGGTGGCTCCTGTGGCTTAGTGGGTAGGGCGCCGGCCCCATGTACCGAGGGTGGCTGGTTCAAACCCAGCCCCGGCAAACTGCAACAAAAAAATAGCCGGGCATTGTGGCAGGTGCCTGTAGTCCCAGCTATTCGGGAGGCTGAGGCAAGAGAAGTGCCTAAACCCAGGAGTTGGAGGTTGCTGTGAGCTATGATGCCACAGCAATCTACTGAGAGCAATAAAGTAAGACTCTGTCTCTAAAAGAAAAAGAAAAAATATATATATATATACAGTAAAATAAAAGACAAATTAAAATGGGCTCAGCGCCTGTAGCACAGTGGTTATGGCACCAGCCACATACACTGAGGGTGGCAGGTTTGAACCTGGCCCGGGGCCAGCTAAACAACAATGACAACTACAACAAGAAAAACAGCCAGGTGTTGTGGCAGATGCCTGTAGTCCTAGCTACCTGGGAGGCTGTGGCCAGAGAATGGCTTAAGCCCAAGAGTTTGAGGTTGCTATAAGCTGTGATGCCACAGCACTCTACTGAGGGTGACACAGTAAGATTCTGTCTCAAAAAAAAAGAAAAGAAAAGAAAAGAAAAGAAAGAAAGAGCCTGTGGCTCAAAGGAGTAGGGCGCTGGCCCCATATGCCGGAGGTGGCGGGTTCAAACCCAGCTCCGGCCAAAAACCACACACACAAAAGAAAATTAAACTGGTACATTAGTAATGTCCATTTAACACAAAAGAAGGCAATAATGAAGAAATAGAAGAAAAATGACATGACATCAGAAACAAATAGCAAATGATACCTTATCATATTTGCACTAAATGGAAATGAATTAAACACTACAGTTAAAAGACAGAGATGGCAGGGTGGCACCTGTGGCTCAAAGGAGTAGGATGCCAGCCCCATATGCCAGAGGTGGTGGGTTCAAACCCAGCCCTGGCCAAAAACTGCAAAAAAAAAAAAAAAGACAGAGATGGCAGAATAAAAAAACATGATCCAACCATATGCTTTCTATAAGAGATATACTTTATAGAGAAGGATACAAATATATTGGAAGTGAAAATATGGAAAAATATATTCCATGCAAATAGTAACTAAAAGAGAGCTGGAATGGCTATATTCATCATGCAAAATACACTTTAAGATGAAAATTGTTACTAGTGACAAAGAACAATATTTATAATGATAAAATGGTTAACTCAACAAGCTATAACAATTAAAAACCTATGTACCAAACACAGAGCCCCAAAAACGAAGAAGCAAAGACTGGTGGAATTAAAGAGAGAAGTTCAGGTGCAGTAGCTCCCTCCTGTAACCCTAGCACTCTGGGAGACCAAGGCAGGAGGACTGCTTGAGGCCAGGAGTGCAAACTAGCCTGATCAAGAGCAAGACTCTATCTCTACAAAAACAGAAAAATTAGCTGGGCATGGTGGCATGCACCCATAGTCCCAGCTACTTGGGAGGCTAAAGCAGGAATATTACTTGAGCCCATGACTTTGAGATTGCAATGAGCTATGATGATGCTACTGCACTCTAACCTAGGCAATAGAGTAAGACTCTGTCTCAACAAAAACCCAAAGATTACTTAAAAAAAAAAAAATTAAAACGAGAAATAGACAATTCAACAAAAATAGTCGAAGACTTCAATGTCTCCATTTTTAATAATGGACAATAAAACCAGACAGTAGATAAATAAACAGAAGACTTGAACAACACTATAAACCAACTAGGCCTAACAGACATCTAGAGTAGCCCTGTTTAATAACAGCAGAATACATATTCTTCTCAAAGGCACATGAAAATGTTCTCCAGGACAGAGCACATGTTAGGGCATAAAACAAGAATCAATAAATTTAAAAGAACTGAAATCATACAAAGTATATTCTATGACCACAGTGAAATAACAAAAAGTAATTCGCAAAATTCACAAACATGTAAATTATGCAACACATTCCTAAATAACCAATGGTAAAAGATAAACAAGGGAAATGGAAAAATACTTTGAGATAAATGTAAATAAAGATACCCTATACCAGTGGCGTCTGTGGCTCAGTGAGTAGGGTGCAGACCCATATACCAAGAGTGGTGGGTTCGAACCTGGCAGCTGGCAAACTGCAACAAAAAAATAGCTGGGCGTTGTGCAGTAATCCCAGCTAGTCGGGAGGCTGAGGCAAGAGAATCGCCTAAGCCCAAGAGCTGGAGGTTGCTGTGAGCCGTGACACCATGTCAGTCTACCAAGGGTGACAAAGTGAGACTCTGTCTCTAAAAGAAAAAAAAGAAATACCCTATATCAAAATGTAAGGAATGAAATGAAATTGGTCCTTAGATGAAAATTTAGAACTATAAACATCCATATCAAAAAATAAGAAAGGTTAGGAAACAGCAAGAAAAATCCTAATATGGTTTTCTTTTAGCATCACTGAATAAGTGCTTCTGACCTGATGCTGTTCTACCTTTGCCTATTTCTGATTACACTAATCAGATTTATGTTTTCCAGAAAGGTCATGAAGCCACACGCAATAAAGATGGTCCCAGTCCATGAACCCCTGTGTCACTCTCCCTCCGGAGAAATCCTAACTGCCCCTTTCTATCATCGCCCGATTCAGCAGGAAGCAGTTAGATCGAGTTTTTGCCCCTTTTCCCTAACAGCAGTTGGGGTTTCTACTCGGAGAGAGAGAATTGATGCAGGACATCTGGCGCCCTAGCCAGCTCAGCGGAGCTGGTGGACCT
>CAUYRH010029823.1:0-18363 GCA_963574655.1 Perodicticus potto
GTTAGCAGATTTAGAAACTATTTCTCTCTTTTTTTTGACAGTACCCAATGTATTTTGTGCAACTGGGGTATGCTGAACAGGTATTACTCTATGGAAAAGAGAAGCTGGTGATGATTGTTTTGAAATAACTACTGAAGGTGATGGAGGGCGGTTCCTTTGGATTTGCCTAGTGCACATAGGAAAAGGTGGATGCCACCTGCTCACAAGAGATGGTGACCATCCGTAACATGGTATGTGTGATGATACATGCTTCTTGGTAACAGGGCTTGAGGTCTGTTTGTCCATTTCTGACTTCTGCAGAAAATCTCTCACTTTCACCTTGGAAGATGCTTACATGCTCATCTCAGGGGATGCCTTGGGGGAAGCTTCCACACTTGCCTCAGGGGGTGCTTCCACACTTGCCTCAGGCAGTGCTTCCCCTGTTACCTCAGGGGGTGCTTCTAAGCTCTCTTCAAGGGGTGCTTCCAGGCTTGGCTTGGGGGATATTTCCACACTCACCTTTGGGGATGTGTCAGTGCTCGGCTCCAGCGACTCATCTGTACTCACCACCGGGGACACGTTCACACTCTCCATAGGAGATGAGTCCTCGCTCCGTCAGGAAAGGAGTACCCGCTTGCCTGGGGGAGACTTCTACTCTCCCTTTAGGGGAAAAGTCCATGTTCACCTTGGGAGGTGCTTCCACTCTTGCCTTGCGGGACTCTTCCATGCTCACCTTGGGGGGCACGTCCATGTTCAGCCCAGAGCATGTTGCCATGCTTGCCTCGGGGGGTATTTCCACACTAGCTTCAGAGGATGCTTCCACACTTGCCTTGGAGGGTGCTTTCATGCTTGCCCTGGGTGATGCTTCTGCATTCACCTTGGGGGGCACTTCCACACTTGCCTTGGAAGTTTTCTCTATTTTCTCTTGGGGAGCCATTTCTAATTTTGTTTGAGGAGGTATTTTCACTGTTGACTTGGAAAACATGACCGTAGTCTTCAATTCATCACTATTATAGCTACACATGGGCACATTCACGTACCGGAATGGGTTACTATTGACAGCTGGTTTTTCTTCTACTTGTTCTGTATCAGTAGATGAATGCAGTTTGCTGTCTCTCCTATTTAAAGATGAACTTTTCTTTTCCACTTTTCTTTTGACAACAGAATTTTGAAGACCTGTAGGTGACACATACATTTGTTTGTTGAAAGCAGAAGTCCCCTGTTCAATTTTTTCAGTAGATACAGATCTCTTATCACCAGATTTGCTTTCAGAATTTGCCACTGGAGTGCCTTCCCATGACCATCGTTTTTGCCGAAGTTCAACATGAATGCTCCGTTCCAAAGTACGATAAAGAACAGCTTTAAGTTTTTCCCTTTCTTCTTCGAACTTCTGTTTTCTTTTTTCTTCTGCAGATATTCTCCGCTGCTCATCTTTTTCTTTTTGCTCTCTCAGCTTTTGCTGCTTTTCTTCCATTTGTTTTTCATATTGGAGCTTGGCCTTTCTTGTTTATTCAAGCAGTTGCATTTCTTTATTGGCATCTTGTTGTCTCCTCTTCTCTTCCCTGTGTTCCTTTACTAATCTTTGTTTTACATCATTTTTAAGCACGGATCCATCAATCACTGGTTTAAATGATGATTTAATATTTGAAGATTGGGATATAAACGAGGTAACTCCATTTTGATTCCTCCTTTCTTCAGCAATTGCGTGAGCTGCAGCAACCATCCTCTCCTGCAGCCCCCTCAGAGATGTGTTGCTGCCAGTGCCAACACTGCCACGCTCTGCCATCTTCGGAGATGATAAGTGAGCCAGTGGTCATGCTCGAGCTGCTCTTCACAGGCACCTGCGTGGCCTCCATTTGGGCCGTGGCTGAGTGGCCCAGGGGCGGGGCGAGGCGGAGCCTGAAGGGCTGCCTCACAGCCCGCCTCAGACCTGCCAAGTGCCCTATTATGTTTCATGCAAAAAAAAAAAAATCAATAATCTAAGCTTCCACTTTAGGAAACTAAAAAAAGAAAAGCAAATTTATAGTAAGCAGAAGAAAAGAAATTCAAAAATTAAAGTAAAAAGCAATAAAATTGAAAAAAGGAAATCAATAGAGAATATCAGCAAAACTAAAAGCTCATTCTTTAGAAATATCAATAAAATTGACAAAACTCTAGCCAAGCTAACTAAGCATAAAGAGAGAAGACACAAAATACCACTATCAGAAATGAAAAAGAGGACATCACTACAGATCCCATGGACATCAAAAATATAATAAAGGAATATTATTAACAACACTATGAAATCTGATGATTAAATTTGCAAATGTGCCACTGTGTGCTTATGTTGGAAGCATTGTACAAACAATTCAGGAAGGTTTCAAAACCTTTGTATATCACTTTCTCATAGTTGTGTTTGTATTGACATGTGGTGGTGTCTTGCTGAGTGGTGTTCATTATTGTTGTTTCATGTTTTGTGTGCTGTCATAAGAATGTCAGAGCTTGAATTAGAGAAATGAACAAACATTAAATTTCTTATTAAACTTGACAAGAGTAAAAGTGAAATCAGGGACATGTTAGTCCAAGTTTATGGGAATAATGCCATGAAGAAAATGGCAGTGTACAAATGAATATTAAATGTTTTCCTGAGAGGAGAGAAAGCATCACTGATAAAGAGAGGTCAGGGCAGACAGTATTAAGCAGAATTAATTAAAACATGCAAAACTTTGTCAAATTGTGTGTCAAAATTATCAGCTGACTATGACAAGCATAACAGACCAAGTAAATATCAATAGAGAATAGGAAAATCTTTTTTTTTTTTTGAAACAGAGCCTCAAGCTGTCACCCTGGATGGGGTGCTGTGGCAACACAGCTCACAGCAACCTCCAATTCCTGGGCTTAAGTGAGTCTCCTGCCTCTGCCTCCCAAGTAGCTGGGACTACAGGCACCTGCCACAACGCCTGGCCATTTTTTGGTTGCAGCCATCATTGTGGTTTGGTGGGCCCAGGCTGGATTCGAACCCACCAGCTCAGGTGTATGTGGCTGGCACCTTAACTGCTTGAGCCACAGGTGCCAAGCCGAGAATAGGAAAATCTTAACTGAAAATCTTGGCCAACAACTCATGGCTCTTGACTCATGACAATGCACCAGCTCACACAGCACTATCTTTGAGGGAGTTTTTAGCCAGTGAACAAACAACTGCATTGGAACACTCTCTGTATTCACCTGATCTGTACACCAGTGATATTTTTCTTTACCTGAAGATAAAGTAAATAATGAAAGGAAGACGTTTTGATGAACATCAAGGGTAATATGACAACAGCTTTGATGGTCTTTTCAGAAAAGAGTTCCAAAATTGCTTTGAAGGGTAGATGAGTGTTGGTGCATAGCTTTCCAAGGGGGGTACTTCAAAAGTGAGTATAGTGATATTCAGCAATGAAGTATGTAACACTTCAAGATGAGTTTATGAACTTAATTGTCAAAACTTCATATGCCCACAAATTTGCTAACCTAGTTGAAATGGACCAATACCTTGAAAGACACAATCTGGTATAACTCACAGAAGAAGAAATAAGTAATCTGAATAGGCCTATATCTATTAAAGAAATTTATTCAACAATTATTAACCTCCCAAATCAGAAAGCATCAAGCTCAGCTGGATTCACTAGGGAATTTTACCAATCATTTAAGAAAGAAGAAATAATATCAATTATCTACAGCCTCTTGCAATAGATAGAAGCAGGGGGAATATTTCCTAATTTATTCTGTGAGTCAGCACTACACTAATACAAAAACCAGATAGAGAAATTACCAATAAAAAACCAGAAAAAAATAGAGACCAATATATCTTATGAACATAGATGTCAATATCCTAAACAAAATAATAGCAAATCAAATTTAACTATATATTAAAATAATTGTACACCACAACCAAGTGGAATTTATTCCAATTATGAAAGGCTAGTTCAACATTCAATATAATTAATGCAATCTATATCAATGTATTTAAGTAGACAAATTGCATGATCATACCAATAGATGCAGAAAAAGAATTTGACAATACTCAACATCATTCATGATAAAAAAAAAAAACAAAAACTTCTCAGTAAACTGGAAATAGAAGGTACCTCTCTTAACTTGATAAAAAATGTCCATAAAAACTACAACTAACATCATACTTAATAATGAGAAACTTAGAGTTTTCTCAGTAAGATAGGGGCAAAGCTAAAATGTCACCTCACTACTCCTTTTCAATATTATACTGGAAGTCTTAGATAATGCAATAGACAAGAAAAAATATAAATGGTATATTGGTTGTTAAAGAAGAAACAAAACTGTCTTTGCTCACAAACAACACGATGGTCTATGTGAAAATTCCAAACAACCAACCAAAAAACCCTCCTGGAACTAATAAGGTATTATAGCAAGATTGCAGGATGTGCCCTTATGCCCTTTATACATAAGATTCAATTGCCTTTTTTTTTTTTTTCTTTTGACCAGGGCCAGGTTTCAATCTACTACCTCCAGTATGTGGGGCTGGCGCCCCACTCCTTTGAACCACAGGCGCCGCCCTTCAATCAACTTCTTAAATAGGAGCAATGAACAAGCAGAATTTGAAATTTAAAAAAATGTGATTTATATTAGCACCTCCAAAATGAATTACTTTCCAACAAAATATGTACAAGATCTATTTAATGAGAGCCACAAACACTGATGAAATAAATGAAAGAAGAACTAAATCAATGGAGAAGTATTCCATGTTCAAGGATCAGAAGACTCAATATTGTCAAAGTGTCAGTTCTTCCCAATTTGATGTATAGATTTAATGGAATGCTAATAAAAATCTCATCAAGACATCTTTTAGATATTGACAAAATAATCCTAAAGTTTATATGGAGAGGCAGCATGTCAAGAAAAGTCAACAAAAGACTCATTACAAAACTAAAACAAAATCAAGTAGATATATAAAATCAAGTCACCATGGTGTTGGTGAAAGAACAGGAAAAAAGATCAATTGGAACGTAATAGAGAGATCAGACATCAACCCAAATATAGTCAACTGATCTTTCTTTTTTTTTTCTTTTTTTTTTAGTCAACTGATCTTGACTAGAACAAAAGTTAACACTGAATCAAAGATAGTCTTTTCAACAAATGGTGCTGCAACCACTGTACTTACACATGCAAAAATAAAAACAAAAAAAGAGAACCTAGTCACAGACATGACACTCTTCACAAAATTAACTCAAAATGGTTCACTAACCTAAATGTAAAATACACAATTGTAAAACTCCTAGAAGATAACAGGAGAAATTATAGAGGACCTTGAGTTTGGTCATGACTTTTCTGATAAAACACCAAAGGCATGATCCATGACAGAAAGAATTGATAAGCTAGACTTAATGAAAATTAAAAATTTCTGCTCTGGGCTCAGCGCCTGTGGCTCAACGGGCTAAGGCGCCAGCCATGTACACCTGAGCTGGCGGGTTCGAATCCAGCCTGGGCCCGCCAAACAACAATGACGGCTGAAACCAAAAAATGGCCGGGCGTTGTGGTGGGCACCCTGTAGTCCCAGCTACTTGGGAGGTGGAGGCAGGAGACTCGCTTGAGCCCAGGAATTGGAGGTTGCTGTGAGCTGTGATGCCACAGCACTCTATCCAGGGTGACAGCTTGAGGCTCTGTCTCAAAAAAACAAAACAAAACAGAGATTAACTTCCCTCTTAACATTTGGGCGGCACCTGTGGCTCATCGAGTAGAGCGCCGGCCCCATATACCGAAGGTGGCAGGTTCAAACCTGGCCTTAGCCAAACTGTAAAACAGAAAAATAGCCGGGCGTTGTGGTGGGCGCCTGTAGTCCCAGCTACTCGGGAGGCTGAGGAAAGAGAATCGCCTAAGCCCAGGAGTTGGAGGTTGCTGTGAGCTGTGTGACTCCAGGGCACTCTATCAAGGGCAATAAAGTGAGACTCTGTCACTATAAAAAAAAAAAAAAAAAAAAGAATAGTATTCCTAAAAATTTCTGCTCTGAAAAACATTTCCAAGAAAATAAAACCATAATCCACAGACTGGGAGGAAATTCTTACAAAAGTCACATTTAATAAAGGACTGTCATCCAAAATATAGAAATTACTATTAAAACTCAATAATAAGAATGTAGACCATCCAATTTAAACCTCTATGGAAAGAAGTATGGAGAATTCTCAAAGAAATTATAAAAGAACTAAAGAAGAACTTTTTAGTGGACCTTCCTTTGGGCTGAAGATCTAAACAGATGTTTCACTAGAGACGCTATCCAAAAAGACAAATAATTATATGAAATTATGCTGCACCTAAAGTGCCATTAGGAAAATGCAAATTAAAACACAAATAAGATACCACTACATAGCTATTAAAAGGGCCAAAGTTCAGAACACCGATACGCCAAATTCTCTTGAGAATGTGGAGCAACAGGAACTCTCATTCATTGCTGGTGGGAATGCAAAATGGTACAGACACTTTAGAAGACATGTTATTGATTTCTTACAAAACTAGATATACTCTTACCACACAATCCAGCAAATTGATTTTCTTGATATTTACTCAAAGGAGTTGAGAATTTACATCCACACAAAACCTAAATATGGATGTTTATAGCAGCTTTATTCATAACTGCCAAAACTTGGAGGTGAATGAGATATCCTTCAGCAGGATAAAGGATAAATAAATCATGGCACACCCAAATAATGGAATATTATTCAGCACTGAAAAGAAATGAGATATTAATCTATGAAAAGACATGGGAAGAAAATTAAATGTATATTGCTAAGTGAAAGAAGCCTATAAGAAAAATCTAATTATATGTCCTTCTGGAAAATGCTAAACTAAAGACAGATAGTAAAAAGATAATGTTGTTGTCAAGTTTTTTAGGTCAGGGTGGGATGAATGGGTGGAGTGCAGAGGCTTTGTACAGCAGTGGAAACTATTTACTATGATATCATACATGTCATTACACATTTGTCCCAGCCCAATAGTGAATTTTAATGTAAACTATTGAGTTTGAGTGATCATAACTTGATAATTATGTGTAGGTTCATCAATTGTAACAAATGTACCACTCTGTTGGGAGAAAGATATTACTATTTGAAGGGACTATGCATGTGTGAGGCAGGGAATATGAGAAATCTCTGTGCTTTCTGTTCAATTTTTCTGGGAATCTAAAACTGCTCTAAAAATAAGCTTTATTTAAATAGTCTTTAGGTTTTTTGATTAGGAATCAGAAATGTTTGATGTGTTCCAAGGCAAGATGCAGCCGTCTCCAAAGTGACATCTACATTCTGTGTTTGGATAATGATTGTAGAGTTCAGACAGAGTGTCCAGCACACAGATATTAGCTGCTACCTATATTCTCTGTCACTTTACCGTTATCTCTCCTTGCCCCTTTTATGTGTCTCTGATGTCTCATGGACAAACCTCACACACATGTATGTTTTCTGCTTGGCCTTTCTCTCTCTCTCTATTTTGCTGTTTTAAATATTCGGTTAAACTGAAATATCGAATTCTTAGTGTGTTTGAATTTTTTGCTGTAGCTATTTGATATCTTAGTCCATTTTTTGTTGCTATAGAAGAGTGTTTTTCAACCTCTGTATTTCATGGCACACTTGAACTAATAGTTAAATTTCTGCAGCACACTTAAATTATGTTGGTCAAAAAAAAATGAGTTAAAAAAAAGAATAGAAAGAATATACTTATTGTGTTTTGAATTTCTTTTGAAAATAATTTAATTAATGATTTTTTTTTTTTTTTGAGACAGAGTCTCACCCAGACTAGAGCACTCTGGCATCATATCTCACAGCAACTTCAAACTCCTGGGCTCAAGAAATCCTCTTGCCTCAGCCTTCTGAGTAGCTGGGACTACAGCAGCCTGCCACAACTCCCAGCTAGTTTTTTCTATTTTTAGTAGAGATGGGATCTAGGTGTTGCTCAGGCTGGTCTCATACTCCTGAGCTCCGGCAATCCATCTGCCTTGGATTTCCAGAGTGCTAGGATTATAATTGTGATCCAACATACCTGTCCCTTAATTAGTGATCTTTAAAAATTTTTGTGTCACACTTAAGATCCTCTCATGGTACACTGGTTTAAAATGACTGCTATAGCAGAATACCTGACACTGCATACTTTATAAAGAAAAGAGGTTTATTTAACTCACAGTTTGGTAGGCTGATAAGTTCAAGGGCATGTTGCCAGCATCTATTTGACTTTTACTGAGGACTTTTGTGCTGAATCATAACATGGTGGAAGGTCAAAGGGGAAGTGGACATGTGAAAAGAAGCAAAACATAAAGGCAACCTCACTTTATAACAATCCACTGTAATAGGAACTTAATCCATTACTGAGAAAATTAATCCAGTTTCAGAATAGCAAGAACTCACTGTTGAGAGGAGGTACTCAGTCACCCATGAAGGCAGAATTTCCCTGACCCAAATGCCTCCCACCTATTACATCCCACCTATTAGATCCCACCTATTAAAGGTTTGACCTCCCAACATTACTGCACTGAAGTTTCCAACATGAGTTTTGATAGAGACAAACCACCTTCAAACCTTAACGACTAATTTTTAAGTTCTAGTTTTCTGATGAAATCTTGATTTTGTTATACATATTCTTAAACATATTTTTCTTTTTTTCTCTTGAACATATTAATCATAATTATTTCACTACCATGTCTGATGATGCAAATATTAGGGGTTATGGATGTTTACTTTTGTCTTTTTATTCTCTTTATCTGTTTATTTTATTATTATTATTTTTTTGCTGATAAATGTCTGAATTCAATGTCAAGTATTATGTATGAAAAAGTTTATGTACTCAACATGATGTTATCTCTCTTGATAGAAGATTCACCCTCTTTCTTGGAGGTTGCTAGTGTAGAGACAGTCATATCAATCCAACCAGGGACTTAGCTGACTCAATGATGCTTCAGGCTTCATAAGGCTTTATCTACCTCTGGTTGCAGTTGTCCAGAGACAGCAACTATGAATGTGGGGTGTTTACTTGGTGCCTTCTTTTGGGCAAATTCTGTATTCAGCTTTTCCTTCTGCAACACGATGTGACTGCTGAAAAATCTGTTGCGATTTTTAACTGAAGTTTAATGAGCTTCTTAGTTGCATGTCCTCTATAGCTCAAGTTTGGACAAATACCTCAAGGAATAAAATAGATCTCACTTCTTTTTTTTTTTTTTTGAGACAGAGTCTCACTTTGTCACCCTCCATAGAGTGTGCCATGATGTCACAGCTCACAGTAACCTCAAACTCTTGGGCTGAAGTGATCCTCTTGCCTCAGTCTCCCAGTAGCTGGAACTCCAGGTGCTTACCACAATACCCAGCTATTTTTTTAGAGACAGAGTCTCACTCTTGCTAAGACTGGTTTCAAACTCCTGAGCTCAAGCAACCTACCCACCTTGGCCTCTCAGATTGCTAGCATTTAGATCTCATTTCTGTCTGTCATTCTTATTGAGATCTTGACTTCTCTAATATTGACTGGTTTGGAAGTCTCAACTCCTAATTTTGTTTCCCTAGCCCCATGAGTTTCCTGAAAACTGATGCATCTGCATTTCTTAGCAGGTATTTTGCTTTACCCAGAACTGTTTAAGATCCAACAAATTCTCTGAGGAAAAAAGCAACATAAGATTGTTGGATTCTCCTCAGTGAGCTTCCCTACCCTGCAGATTCTTCCAACATGATGTCCTGGAAATAGAAGTAGTACTCTGATGCCCTTGGGTAGAATTTTTTCCCTTTTATCCAGTCTTTTTACTTTGTGATTAATAGGATTGTAACAAGCTATTCATCACAGTCATGACTGGCCATGAAAATGACCCACACATAATTTCTTTTTATTTCCTGAGGGTGAATATGGAAATATATCTTTTAATATATTCAAAAAGAATATTCACATTAGAGGTTTGTCCTACCAGGTATAATATAATGCTGTAGTTAGGAGCACAATTTTTGTGGAAAAAACCTACAAAATCATCAAAGAAAAACGTATGACTGCATTATTTTTCACCTAACCAATCTGTCACTGAAGTATAAAAGCAATAGGCAAACAATTTTAAATTGTGCATTATTCTAATGACTACCTTTGAAATGATTTGGTAGACTATAAACTTCAGCCAACCAATAGATGAATAGATAACTCAGGCAAAAGGACTGGTATTCAGAACTAAATTATCAAAAACTAAAAAAAGAAGTAAAACTGATAAAATCTAATTAATCTTGGTAAGATAATTGAAGGGGAAGGAAGAGGTAGAGGGATTTCCTAATTTGATTATTGTTCATTGTAAGGCATTAATGAAGACTACCTAAATGCAGAAAAGTTCAGGAATATTGTATAGAGTTCTAAGTATAAAACTGGCTACATGAATTTCTTCTGGTTGGTGAACAAGATAGTGTAGACTCATTTTTTCTTATTCCTGTCCAAATACAAATAATTACAGTGAAAACAATTCAATTCAAAACACAGGACTCTGAAAGGTGGAAAGAATGTGGACTGGCTAGAGACCTAAGAATTTGGAGATCTACACATTATGATGATACCTTGAATTTTCTTTTTATTACTCACATTATCTTATACTGTTTACTAGAGATGTATGCAACACAGAATCTCAATACACATAGACAAAAGTAAATAAATAAAATAAAATGAAATACGAAACAAACAAGCAAAACTCGCTGTCTCTGGGCAAAGAATGGGAACAGTAGAAACCTAGCATTGGCTTAAGGAAGAGTCTGATACTCAATAGAAGCACTTGGCTGATCAACCAGCAGCAGTTGAAATAGCTACCTCTCGCCTGTAGGGCAGAATAGTCCATTTTTTTCTTGTTGCAGTTTTTGGCCAGGGCCGGGTCTGAACCTGCCACCTCCAGTATATGGGGCCAGTGCTCTAGTCCTTGAGCTACAGGCACCATCCAGGACAGTCCATGTTGTACCCCAAAATGAAGGAAATAGCAGGCTCCATTTCCCTAAAGCAGTAGATATAATCACCAGAGGGTTAATTCACACAGTGACTTTTACAGGATGACCATAAGTGGGTCTTCCCACATGCACAGGTAGTACCAATGAGCCCTACATCCCGTGGTCCTCTATCCTGGGACAGAAAGTGATCCAAGGCCCCTGTCTCCATATCCTTCATTTAATGAAAGAGAACTGCTTAGGCCCAGTGGCTCATAGCATTCTATTCAGCTGCAAAAGATCCAGGGCACGCATCTGTAATTCTTCTACCCAGTGGCAAAAGCGACTGGCATTTCTAAGACATCTATCCTGCAATAGAAGATGAACCACTTGCTCAATCTCCCAACCATTCACCCAGTGGCAGGAAGATTTTAGGCCTGTAGCTTCTGATCCTCCAACCAGCAGCAGTACATAGCCCAGGTCAGTGCTTCCCTCCCCTGGGGAAACTGGTAGATATGCAGTAGGAAAACCAATGGTACTAGATGACTGAAAAACAGGACAAGGAAAATGCTTTACAGTCTGCAGGGCCTGAGTCCCACATCCTCTACCTAATGACACCAGATGGCCCAGGTAAGCACCTTCTGCCCCTATAGATAGATTCAGCAGCGATGTGCCCATCAGGAACTCAGGTGGAGCTAGTAGAATAATGCAGTCCAGAAATACATCACAAAGATTCATTAAACCAAATGCCATTGGAATGATAGCTCTTGAAAGCAGGCCAGAACCAACAAACCAAACCTTACTAGAACAACTTCATGAAAAAATAGAAGATATGAAAACTTTAAGGGTTTCTTTAAATAATATCTAAAATATGAAGGACACAATAAAAAAATCATTTATAATACCTAGAACAGGGAAATAACTACTCAAATGAGAAAAGGAAATCTACTGGCAGTAACAGAAATGAATAAGATATTGGAAGTATCTCAAAAATATTTTAAGGTATTTAAAGTATGCTGAGTATAAAATTAATTGAAAGCATAATTATGGATTGCTATGAAGTAAATGAAAAACAGAAAACCTCTGCTAAGTTATAAGAATAATAGAGAAGGACCAAATGAAATCATAAAACTAAAAATCATAATGAACATTTTTTTAAAAAACTTGCACAATGGTTTCTATAGTTGAATGACGATGAGAGAAGCAAAAATTGGTGAACTTGAGTACAGATCAATAGAATATACTCAATCTGGAAGACAGGGGAAAATGTGTGAGCAGAAATGAGCAGAACTATGGGACAAAAATAAAAGATCTAACATTTGAACCATCAGAGTTCCAGAAGTAGAGAACAAGTATTTGAGAGCTGAAAACAATACTCAACTATTGCTGAGGAACCAGGGAGCTATTCTGACATGTGAAGTACTTAGAATTTATCCCACTGATAAAGCAAGATAAAATTGAACAAACTTAAAAATCAACAAATTTTCTTGGTACCATCAGACCACAGAGTTGTCAGAGCAGTCACCATCCTGAAACTTGAGGAATGTATGAATCCAGAGTCCCAGTTAAAATGACTTTTAAAAACCAGAAACTGCTTAACCATACATAACTGGTAGGAAATTTAAATTACAATTTTGACAAATTTCTTGAGGTGGAGTGCAGAGTTGTATGAGTGAATAACTTTGGAGAGCTGTACTCTTGGGGATGCAGGCCCCACAGTTTTATTTTTTACTTCTAGGAACCCTACAAGGTTATGACTAAAGATCTCAGAATGATTCCACCATGTCTCTGAGAGGAAATGCCTAGAGTCTTCTCCATATAAAAGGCCAAGTCTCCAGGGGTAGCACTTTAAAGAGCCTTGTTCAGAGCCCTGGAGGAGGACATTCTTACAAAAGCTGCCTCTAACTTTCTGGTTTCATCTAAGGAGTCAGTGGAGATATAGAAGAAGGCACACTTATAAAGGTCACACACCAGAGACATAAGCTTACTAAAATCACTGAGATTTAAATGGTAGGCCAGGCATAGTGGCTCATGCCTGTAATTCTAACACTCTTGGGAGGATTATTTAATCTCAGGAGTTCCAGACCAATCTGAGCAACAGCAAGACCCTGTCTCTACTAAAAATAGAAAAAAATAGCCAGGTGTTATGGTAGGCACCTGTAGTCCCAGCTACTCGGGAGGCTGAGGCAGGAGGATTGTTTAAGCCCAAGAGTTTGAGTTTGATGTGAGCTAGGCTGATGCCATGACACTGTAGCTTGGGGGAACAGAGTGAGACCATCTCTAGAAAAAAATAAAATAAATAAATAAATGGGAGATTATAGAATGCTCACTTCATGTTTCCAACACACCTGCAAGGCTCTAGTAAAATAATACTAAATTACAACTGAAAGAGATGCAATGCACAAAACTTTCTCTGAGAAGAAATACTTAGAGAAATCCAAAGCAGAGACAAAAACAAGAACAACAGAGGAATTTTCAGCCTTTGAATCCTGGTGCTAACTGCAAACTTTAATCGAAGCCCAATTCCCATTCATATTAACATAAGTCAGGCTCCTACACTTCATGCAAAATCATTAAATAATGATAGCTGTAGATGGTGGTTATAGTTGTATATGTATATTGTCACACTTGGAGCAGCCACTAAAACAAGATACAAGACAATATACTCTAAAGCATGATAGAAGAATGAAAATGAAATTCTAAAATGTATTCAAGTAGCCCAAAGAAAAGTCAGAGGAAAAAAAGAAAAGAAACGCAGGAATAAGAAACATGGGGAAGAGAAAACAAATAATATAATGTTTGGTTGTAGCCCTAACGTATTAATATTTACTTTAACTGTAAATTCTCTAAATAAACCAATTAATGAGGCCAGTCACATTAGCTCACACCTGTAATCCCAGTTCTTGGGAGGCCAAGGTGGGAGGATCGCCTGAGGTGAGGAATTGAAGCCACCCCAAACAAGATAGTGAGTTTGTACTGCATCCCTTAAAAAAATAGTTAGCTGGGCTTCATGGCTCATGCCTATAGTTCTTCTTACTCAAGGTGGGAGCAAGAGAATGGTTAAAACCCAGAAGTGTGAGGCTGCAGTGAGTGAGCTATGATCACTCTACTGCACATCATCCTAGGTGACAGAGCAAGATCCTGTCTCTAAAAAAAGAAAAAGACAGAAATTGGCAAAGTTAATTAATTTGAATTGATTTTACTTTTAAAAATTATAAATTCATAGCTGGGCATTGTGGTGGGTGCCTGCAGTCCCAGATACTCAGGAGGCTGAGGCAAAAGAATTGCTTGAGTCCAAGAGTTTGAGGTTACTGTGAGCTGTGATGCCTTGGCACTCTACCAAGGGCAACAAAGTGAGACTCTGTCTCAAAAAAAAAAATTATAAATTGACAAACTATAATTTTACATATATATATATATATACACACACACACACAAACATATATATATTTTTGGAGACAGAGTTTCACTATGTCACCCTAGGTAGAGTACCATGGTATCACAGCTCACAGCAACCTCAAACTCTTGGGTTTAAGTGATTCTCCTGTCTCAGCCACCCAAGCAGCTGGGACCACAGGCATCCGCCACAACACCCAGCCATTTTTCTGCTGCAATTGTCATTGTTTCTTAGCTGGCCTTGGCTAGGTTTGAACCTGCCGGCCTCGGTACATGTGGCCAGGGCTATAACCACTGTGCTACAGGCGCCAAGCCTATAATTGTATGTATTTATTTGTTACCAAGTGATGTTTTACAGTATGCATGCTATATGGAATGATTAAATCAAACTAATTAATATGTGTATCACTTTAAAAACTAATCATGTTTTGTGCTGAGAATATTTGAAGTTTACTTTCTTAGTTACTTTGAAATACACAATATGCTATTGTTAATTGTAGTCACTATGCTTTTCTATAGTTAAAAATGGCCTCCAGTTACAACCAAGTTGCTTCAAAAGACATTATTTCATCATTTATATGGCCGAGTAGTATTCCATGATGTATATATACCATGTTTTCTTTATCTCATTCCTCTGTTGACAGGCATTTAGGTTGATTCCATATCTTTGCAATTGTGAATTGTGCTATAATAAACACAATTGTGGGAGTCTTTTGATATATTCACTTCTTTTCCCTTGGGTAGATATCCAATGGTGTGATTTTTGGATTAAATGATAGATCTACTTTCAGTTATTTGAGAAATTTCTATACTGTTTTCCATAAAGGTTGCACTAATTTACCTTCCTACAATTGGCATATAAGCATTTCCTTTTCACTGCATCCATGCCAACATCTATTGTTTTTTTTGACTATTTATATATTTTGAGACAGAGTCTCACTATGTTGCCCTCTGTAGAGTGCCACAGCATCACAGTTCACAACAATCTCAAACTCTTGGGCTCAAGTGATCCTTTTGCCTCAGCCTCCAGACTAGCTGGGATTATAGGCGCCACCATGATGTCCAGCTAGTTTTTCTATTTTTAGTAGAGATGGAGTCTTGCTCTTGCTCAGGCTGGTCTCAAACTCCTGAGTTGAAGCAATAAACCCACCATGGCCTCAAAGAGTGCTAGGATCACAGGTGTGCATCCAGCCCACTTTTTTACTTTTTAGTAATGACTGGAGGAAGGTAGTATCTCATTGTGATTTTAATTTGCATTTCCCTGATTGATGATGTACAGCATTTTTTCATGAGTTTGTTGACTATTTGCATATCTTGTTTTGAAAAAATGTCTGTTCATATTGTTTGCCCACTTCTTTATTATTATTATTTATTAAATCATAGCTGTGTACACTAGTGTAATTGTGGGGTACAATATGCTGGCTTCATATACAATCTGAAACATTTTCATCAAACTGTTTAAGGTAGCCTTCATGGCACTTAACCTAGTTATTGTATGAAGGCATTTGTATTCTGCATTTAGTAAGTTTCATCTGTACCCTTCTAAGATGCACCATAGATGTGATCCCACCAATTACCCTCCCTCCACCCTGTTTGCCCACTTCTTAATAGGATTATTAGTTTTTTTCTTGCTGACTTACTTTTTTCTTGCTGAGTTCCTCATAGATTCTGGATATTAGTCCTTTGTCAGATGTATAGTTTATGAATATTTTTCCCATTCTGTAAATTTACTCTGTTAACTATTTCTTTTGCTATACAGAAGGTTTTTAGTCTGGTTAAGTTCTATTTATTTATTTTTGCTTTTGTTGCCTTTGCTTCTGAGTCATAGTCATGAATTCTTTCTCTAAGCCATTGTCCAGAAGAGTTTTCCTAGGTTTTTATTGCTTTCAGTCTTACATTTATGTCTTTAATTCATCTTGAGTTAAATTTGTATATGGTGAGCAATAAGGATCCAGTTTCATTTTTCTGTATGTTGCTATTCATTTTCCCTAGCACCATTTATTGAATAGAGTCTTCTTTCCCCAGTGTATATTTTTGCCTAAAGATCAGTTGGTTGTTAAGTATTTTGCTTTATTTCTGGGTTCAAACCAGTGCCATGTTCTTTTGGTTACTGTAGCCTTGTAGTTTAATCAGAAGTCAGATAATGTGACGCCTTTAGATTTGCTCTTTTTCCTAAGGATTGCTTTGTCTATTCAGTCTCTGTTTGGGTTCCTTTTGAATTTTTGGATTGTTTATTCTAATCCTGTGAAAAATGACATTGGTATTTTAATAGGAATTGCATTGAATCTGTAAATTGCTTTGGGCCTGATACTCATTTTAACAATATTAATTCTGCCAATGCATAAGCATGGGAGATTTTTCTTTTGTTTCTCTTCTATTATTTCTTTCATCAGTGTTTTATAGCTCTCTTTGTAGATATCTTTTACCTCCTTAGTTAAATATACCCCTAGATATTTTCTTTTTTTCTTTTTTTTTGGTAGCTATTGTATATGTAATTTAGTTCTTGATTTGATTCTCAGCTTGGTCACCACTGCTGTATAGCAGCACTACTGATTTTGTAATCTGATACTTTACTGAACTTATTTATTCAAATCTAGGAGTCTTTAGGGTTTTCTAGGTATAGGAGCATATAATTGGTTAACACAGATAGTTAGACTTACTCTTTTCCAATTTTTTTGTTACCTAACCTAGCCCAGCTGATATTCCAGACAAATGCAGACAATTAAGAACAAAAGTGATTCACAATCTTATTATAAAATCAGACCAGAAAGAATTAAATTAGATCAGAATTAATTAGGATTAGAATTCAATAAAGCATGTAATAAAGTGTACATTTTATTGTGAAAGAGTACGATTTCTTAGGAAGATAGAACACATCATCAACATACATAAAGGAAAAGTACAGAAAATTCAAGAAAAAAATACGTAAAAATTGGCAGTATGAGGCTTGACATGGACACTCTCAGATCAAGTGGGCACAATTAATAGGAATGTAGAATAAATAAATAACAAATCAGATAGATCTCAGTGATGCATATTGTCCTCTGTGCCTGTACCAAGATTAAAGGCTTCAAATTCTAATCAAGGTGAATTAGGTTATAAGGACGAATGTTCCAGGTAATAGTACCTCAAAAGCCTAGGTGAAATATTAAAAGAAAATTTCAAGAATAAACTTAGTACTAATAGATCAGTGAGGAATTACTGGATCTCTTAAGAGAAATCAGGACCTGCAGAGTAAGCTGAGGATTTCAAACTGCTTTTACTCAGAACAGACTACATGAAAATAAACAGCTGAAGAATTAAGCTGTGCATTGGTGACACAGGTAGAGTTGAAATTCTAATCTCAGAGTTAATCAAAGGTGATGATGCCAGTAAAGCACCCCTTCACTTGTAGCTGAGGTCCTAGAGGCCATCACTTTCCAAATCAGGAGAAACAAAGCATGAGTATGTCAGTTCTCACTTCTAGCCTGACTTTACATCATCTGGATGCAAATTATAAAATACATTAAACTGGGTGGCAATGCAAATATCACAGACCAAACTAAGGAATGCAGCTAACTTAAGTGGAAACTTACATCCTTTTCATTTTTCTTCTTTTTCTAAACAGGGACAGTGTTCTTGCAGAAATTTGTATCTTTAAATGCATTTATTAGTAAAAGAAGAATGGCTAAAAGTAAGCATCCATCTCAAGAAATCACAAAGATAAAAACAAAAATAAACACATAGAAATATAAAAAATCATTAAAGACAAAAACAGAAATAAATGAGAGAAATCAAATTCACTGTAACAAACTGATCAACATACAGAAGTGGTACTGATAAGTACATGTGGTGCATGTCTAGTCTATGAAAATTAGATCAACTTAAGATGGTGGTCAGCAAGTTTTTTTTAATTAAATTATAATTGTGTACATTGGTGCAATCATGGGGCACAATGTGCAGACTTCAAATACAATCTGAAATATTTTCATTGAACTATTTAACATAGCCTTCATGGCCTTTTAATCACTATATGAAGACATTTATATTCTACATTTAGTAATTTTCACTTGTACCCTTGTAAGATGCACCATAAGTGTGATCCCACCAA
>CAUYRH010029825.1:0-74768 GCA_963574655.1 Perodicticus potto
TCAGGAGAAAACTTCTAAATATGGATCAAAAATGTTTTCACATAGTAAATGAGAAAAATCTCATGAATGTTATGTCAATCAGGTTGATAAAAATATCTCAGATTGTATGTGAAACCTGCACACTGTACCCCATGATTGAATTATTGTACACAGCTATGATTCAATAAAAATAAATAAATAAAAAATAAAATATGAAAATGGAGCTTTGATAGGAATTGCATTAAAATTATATATTGCTTTGGGTAGTATAGACATTCTAACAATGTTGATTCTTCCCAGCCATGAGTATGGTATATTTTTCCATTTGTTAACATGTTCAGCTATTTCTTTTCTTAAAGTTTCATGGTTCTCTTTATAAAGATCTTTCACATCCTTTGTTAGGTAAACTCCCAAATATTTCATCTTCTTTGGCACTGCTGTGAAAGGAATAGAGTCCTTGACTGTTTTTTCGGTTTGGCTATTGTTGATATATATAAAGGCTACAGGTTTATGGGTGTTGATTTTGTAGCCTGAGACATTGCTGTATTCCTTGATCACTTCTAAAAATTTTGTAGTAGAATCTTTGGTGTTTTCCAGATATACAATCATATCATCTGTGAAAAGTGAAAGTTTGATCTCTTCTGACCCTATGTGGATACCCCTGATCGCCTTTTCTTCTGTGATTGCAATGACTAAAACTTCCATTACGATGTTGAAGAGCAATGGAGACATTGGGCAACCTTGCCTGGTTCCTGATCTGAGTGGAAATTATTTCAATTTAACTCCATTCAAGATGATATTGGCTGTGGGTTTTCTGTAGATAACCTCTATCAGTTTAGGAAATGTCCCTTCTATACCCATTTTCTTAGGTGTTCTGATCATGAAGGGATGCTGGATATTATCAAAAGCTTTTTCTGCATCAATTGAGAGAATCATATGGTCTTTGTTTTTTAATTTGTTTATGTGATGAATTATATTTATAGATTTACATGTATTGAACCAGCCTTGAGACCCTGGGATAAAACTCACTTGGTCATGGTGTATAATTTGTTTGATGTATTGCTGGATTCTGGCTGGATTCTGTTTGCTAGGATCTTGTTGAATATTTTTGCACCAATATTCATTAGTGATATTGGTCTATAATTGTCTTTTCTTGCTGGATCTTTTCCTGGTTTGGGGATCAAGGTGATGTTTGCTTCATTGAATGTGCTGGAAAGTATTTCTTCTTTTTCTATATCTTGGAAACCATTGAGTAATATAGGCACTAGTTCCTCTTTAAAGGTTTGGTAGAATTCTGACATGAAGCCATCTGGTCCTGGGCTTTTCTTTTTAGGGAGATTTTGTATAGTTGATGCTATTTCAGAACTTGATATAGGCCTGTTCAGCATTTCCACATCATTCTGGCTAAGTCTAGGGAGGTGGCATGCTTCCAAGTATTGATCTATTTCCTTTATATTTTTATACTTCTGAGAATAGAGTTTTATGTAATATTCATTAAGGATTTTTTGAATTTCTGAGGAGTCTGTTGTTATTTCGTCTTTACCATTTCTGGTTAATGAAATTAGAGATTTTACTCTTTTTTTCCTGGTTAGGTTAACCAAAGGTTTATCTATTTTATTGACCTTTTCAAAAAAAAACTTTTTGATGTATTGATCTATTGTATAATCCTTTTGTTTTCAATTTCATTTAATTCTTCTCTAATTTTGGTTATTTCTTTTCTTCTGCTAGGTTAAGAGTTGGAATGTTCTTCCTTTTCCAGTTGCTTGAGATGTCCCATTAAGTTGTTAACTTCCTCTCTTTATGTTCTCTTGAGGAAGGCTTGCAGTGCTATAAATTTCCCTCTTAGGACTGCCTTTGCAGTATCCCAGAGGTTCTGATAATTTGTGTCTTCATTGTCATTTTGTTCCAAAAATTTGGTAATTTCCTTCTTATTCTCATCTATGACCCAGCTATTTATTCAGCATAAGATTATTTAGTTTCCATGTTTTTGTATGAGTATGCAGATTACTCTTGTTACTGAGTTCAACTTTTATTCCGCGATGGTCCGAGAAGATGCAAGGAATAATTTCTATTCTTTTAAATTTGCTGAAGTTAGACTTGTAACTCCACTGGTCAATTTTGGAGTATGTTCCATGGGCTGATGAGAAGAATGTGTATTTAGTTTTGTTAGGATGAAATGTTCTGTAGTTGTCTGTAAAATCCTATTGTGGAATGGTTAAGTTTAAGTCTAAAATTTCTTTGCTTAGCTTCTTATTGGAGGATCTATCTAACACTGCCAAAGGAGTGTTAAAATTTCTGACTATTATGGTGCTGGAAGAAATCAAGTTGCTCATGTCTGTTAGAGTCTGTCTTATAAATTGAGGTGCATTCTGGTTGGGTGCGTCAATGTTAATCATTGAAATCTCATCACGTTGAGATTTCCTTAACAAATATGAAGTGACTATCCTTATCTATCCTTAATTTTGTTGGTTTAAAACCTATTGTATCTGCGAATAAAATTGCAACACCTGCTTTTTTCTGATTTCGATTTGCCTGAAATATAGATGACCATCCCTTCACCCTGAGACTATATTTATCTTTTAATGTGAGATGAGATTTTTGTATGCAGCAGATATAGATATCTTGTCTGAGTTTTTGTATCCAGTCAGCCAATCTGTGCCTCTTTAGAGAACAATTTAAGCCATTCACATTAATTGTAAATATTGATAAACCTGGTAGAATTTTGGGTATCAAGTTTTTGAAGGTCCAGTGGACATTTTTAATCCTTTTGCCACTATGGAAGTTAGAATTTGATCAAAAGTTTCTGAGTGAGTTTACTTTTGTGATGGAGGGTTGCACTGATCATTATGGAGGATAGGTCTAAGAATATCCTGGAGAGCTGGTTTAATTATGGCAAATTTCTTCAACATGTGAATGTCATTAAAGTATTTAATTTCTCCATCATAGATAAAACTCAGTTTAGCTGGACACAGGATCCTGGGTTGAGGGTTATTTTGTTTTAGGAGATTAAAAGTCAATGACCAACGTCTTCTAGCTTGAAAGGTTTCAACAGAGAGATCTGCAGTTATTCTAATATTCTTCTTCTTGTAGGTTATGGGTTTCTTATGTCTGGCTACTTTCAGAATTTTCTCCTTCATTTTAACTTTGGTGAAGTTAATTATAATATCCCTGGGAGAAGCCTTGTTCAGGTTGAGTTGTGCTGGGGTTCTGACACTGTCTGCTATCTGAATTTCAGAATCTCTTGGCATGTCTGGAAAGTTCTCCTTCATTATCTCATGAAGAAGAGCCTCTGTGCCTTTTGAAGCCATCTCATCAACTTCAGGAATTCCTATAAGGTGAATATTAGTTTTCTTTGAATTATCCCAGAGCTCTCTGAGAGAATGATCCGCTTTTGCTCTCCACTTCTCTTCCTCTTTGAGCATTGGGAGCATTCAAAAGCTTTGTCTTCAATGTCAGAAATCCTTTCTTCTGCCTGCTCCATTCTGTTACTGAGGGATTCTACTATATTTCTCAGATCTTTGAAGGCTGCAAATTCTTGTCTCAATGTGTCAAAATCTTTGGTGATTTTGTCTTTGAATTCATTGAATTCTTGAGACAACTTTTGAAATGCTCCTTGAATTTCTAATTCCAACTTTACCTCCATTCTATTGATCTTATTTGCAGTCCAAATTCTGAATTCAATTTCTGACATCTCAGCCATTTATTTATGAATGGAATCTTCAGTTGTGTCCACCATATAATTCCTTGGGGGAGTTGATCTATCCTGGTTATTCATGTTATCAGTTTTTCTGCTAATTCTGCCCCATGATTATTTTACACCATTTGGCTAGATGAGCAGATAAGGTGAAGTTGGGTTGGGAGGCTCCTGGAGTAGTGATTAACCAGCCCTTTGATCAAGAGCTGGAACTAGTGTCTGTACCTTTTCCCCTAGAACTTTGCAAAGGACCCATACAGTGCTATGGCCTGAGACACTGGGGACTTATTTGGTGTGGTGGGGCTAAGTGGCTCTGTCTTGTTTTCAGCTGGTCTCTTTCCTACCCTAGTGAATCAGTTACTCTGGGTTGAAGTCTCAGCTGTGGAGAAATACCAGCAATTAAGTCACTCTGCCCCCTATGGGCAACAACTGGAAAAAGTAAATTCAAACTTTCCCACAACCACACACCCAGGGTACTACTTTGGATAGTCCTCGGGTGATTGGCCCAGTTCAAGAGGTACAAATCAGTTGTCCCAGTCAGCACCAGTCTCAGGTGGGAGAGTTCTAAAGGTCTCCGGCAACTAGATAGCAGGGGTCTGGGCCAGCTCAAGTATGACTTGCTCCGGTGCACCATGAGGTCAGAAGGACCCACTCAGCAAATAAATTAGTCTGGGAAGGTTGATGCCTCCTTCCCCACCTTGCACCTCTGTCACACCCTATCACTGGTACCCCCCATAGGGCTGTGACCCAGTTCCATTCAATGAACAGATGCTCCAGGGGTTTGCACCTGCCTGAGTCAGAGGGAGATCTATGTCTCCTCAGCCAGGCTGCTGCTCTCTGCAACTATCCAGCAGGGGGAGCTGAGGCCTGACAACCTCGGGTGCTTAATGGAGGCTGGGGCGCTTCACTCAGTTCCAGCCCCACCCTTGATTGATGTTGCTGACACAACAGAAAAATTTCACAGAATTTGTTTCTGTCCCAGCTATATTCCCCTGTGGATCAGACGCTGTTTGAGTTCACAGAAACTGCAACTCAGCCCTGGTCTGTGCCACTGCCTGGAGCTGGTGCATCTGTCTCAGCTGCAGTCTGTGTTGGGGCGGGTGCAGTTAGAGCTCACACGCAGCTTTTGGTTTCTGCCTCTTCCCACATGCCTTTGTCTCAAATGTGATCCCCTGGGGGCCGGGTGCATCTTAGTCTCACTAAAGCAGTCCTGACTCAGCTCCGCCCTAGGAGTATGCCATCTCTGCATGCATCACCACTGCTCCCCACCCAGGCCGGTACCAGCTCAGGCATACCCTTTACTCACAGGGCCTGCGTTTCCATCCCAGATCTGTTACACCAGTGGCTGCCACCAGAGAAGATGCCCAGCTTTCTCTGGTTGCCCAGAAAGTCAAGGAGTGTCTCTTCAAAATATCCCCAGGGGTGTGAGGCTATTGTTCCCACCACTGCAGCTGCTCTGTGCCACGGGATGCCACCTCTCCTTCTCCCATAAGGTTCCCTCAGCCTCAGTTCACCAGCTTCTCCTTACTCCCATGCTGCAGAATCAGCACAAACCTATTGTTTGTATCCTTGAGATCACAGCTTGCCTCAGTAGGGTTGATGTGCTTTCCTCAACCTTCTCTCTTGGCTCAGCTCCAAACCATTGGCTTACTTGCTAAACTTCTGTACTTTAACTCTCCTTCTGGATGGGAGCCTCTGTGGAAAGCTGGCTCCAGTCGGCCATCTTGCCTCCACCCCCTCTTTTTCTAACTTCTTAAGTCAAAAAACTTAGCTCATTTGTTTTTGTTCTTTCTTTCTTTGTGATAAATGTATTTAAAGCTATACATTTCTCTCAAAGAAGTGCATTAGTTGTGCTCCAAAAATCTTGACACATAGTGCTTTTATTTTGTTCAAGTCTAAGTATGTTATACTTTTCCCTGTGATTTCCTCTTTAACCAAAGCATATTCTAGTTTCCAGGCATAGAGTATTTTTAAAAGCTATCCTTTTGTTATCAACTCCTAATTTTATAGCATTATGGTCAGAGAGATGAGTGGTGATGTTGGTTCTTTGGAATTTATTGAGGCTTCCTTTGTCACCCAAGTTAAATGTTGACTTTTGTGAATGTTCCATGTGTTCTTTAAAAGAATACATGTTCTATATTTATTAGGTGTGGAATATATATATGTATTAGTTCAGGCTTATTAGTTGTGTAATTCAAATCTAGTGTATCTTTTCTCTCTCTCTTTTTTTTTTTTTTTTTGTTGGTTTAATTGAGTAGTTTCATAGAAGAATGTGTTAAAGTGGTCAACTATAATAAATGATTTATCTGGGTGGCACCTGAGGCTCAAAGGAATAGGGCGCCGGCCCCATATGCCGGACATGGCAGGTTCAAACCCAACCCCGGCCAAAAAAAAAAAAAATGATTTATCCACTTATTCTAATAGCTATATCTCAATTTTTTAAAGTTTTAGACGTCAGGGCTTTATTATTTCAAGCATATGTGTTAGTTAGCATCACATTATCTTTGTCTATGGTTCATTTTACTGGCATATAGTATCCCTCTTTGTTCTTTTTTTTTTTTTTTTTTTATACAGAGTCACACTTTTTTGCCCACAGTAGAGTGCAATGGCATCATAGCTCACAGTAACCTCAAACTGTTGGGCTTAAGCAATTCTCTTGTCTCAGCCTCCCAAGTACAGGCACCTGACACAATGCCCACCTATTTTTTGTTGCAGATGTTGTTGTGTAGCTGGCCTAGGCTGGGTTTGAACCTGCCAGCCTTGGTGTATGTGGCTGGTGCTGTAACCACTGTGCTATGGGCTCTGAGCCTCTCTTTGTTCTTTTTGATGACATTCACCTTAAAATCCATTTTGTCTGGTAAAATTGACAGCATTGCTATGCTTTTGGTACATATTTGTTTGATGTGTGTTTTCCATACATATATTTTTATATATTAAGTATACACAAAGGTATCTCTAATGTAATGAGAAAGATATAAAAACCAATAAAATATACTTAAAAAACCACTACTTAGCTTGAGCAGTAGAACATTAACCCCATGTGCTTCTCCTTGATCCCATCACTCTTCCTCAACCTCCACATGTAACCTGAATTTTTGTCCATCATTTCTTCATTTTTCTTCATGTTCTTTACATATTCATGTGTTCCTCAACAGTGAATCACTCCACTTTTTATGCTTTTGAATTTTATATGAATGAAAAAATATTTTATATATCTTTCTTTGATATGCCAGAGCCAGGGATTTCTGTCCTTTTCTTTTCCTTCATGATATCTACATTTAAAAGCACAAATTGGCAAGTCATTTTTCTCTCAGGGCACTCTGTTCTTCTGAGAAGCAATCAGTTCTTAGATGGTGAAAATTCTCACTGATTTGCCTCCTTACTGAAGGACCCAGAAAGAAATGAGATTTTGTATATCCTGGAATCAATCTTATTTTATATTGCAGAATTACACATGGAAGAAACATCATTTTCATGCTGGCTATATCATTCCAGTACCCTGAGGAACTGTGATAGAGAAATATTACATTCCCCACCTCTGCTAGCCAAGCAGCAGGAAGAATTGGGACTGGGAGAAAAGGACTCGGAGCCTGTGGCTCAACAGGCTAAGGCGCCAGCCACATACACCTGAGCTGGTGGGTTCGAATCCAGACCGGGCCCGCCAAACAACAATGACGGCTGCATCCAAAAAATAGCCAGGTGTTGTGGCGGGCCCCTGTAGTCCCAGCTACTTGGGAGGCGGAGGCAAGAGACTCGCTTGAGCCCAGGAGTTGGAGGTTGCTGTGAGCTGTGATGCCATAGCACTCTATCCAGAGTGACAGCTTGAGGCTCTGTCTCAAAAAATAAATAAATAAATAAATAAAAATGGGCTGAGTGTGGTGGCACACACTGTCCAGCTACTTGGGAAGCTGAGGGGGACTGGGAGAAGAGGTGGGTGCCTTAGGAAGGGGGAATTGTACACAACTTTGTTACAGTGGTTGTTACCTAACCAACAGTAGTTTCACCTTGATGTTGGTCAGCTCTTCATCTTCAGAGGGCTTGTACTTCAAGGGAGACCATGATGGTTTCTACATTCTTAACAAGAAAGAGATGGCCTCTGTTCTTCTATTAGACACTGTCATTTCTGGATGAGATGGCTGGAGCTACTATAGCCCACTTCTGACCCCAAGAGGAATCAGCTTGAAGATGAAGTGAACTAAAGGAAGAGCACAGAGCCAGAAGAGTTACAAGGATGAGGACACCTGGACCTGACCTATAGAGCTGGCTCTGCCTGGGACTCCTCATCCCAGAGAATGAATCCCTTATTCTTTAAAACTCTTGAGTCAGGGTTTTCTAGAACTTGTAATCAAAACATCCAAACCAATTCAGAAGTAAGAGAGACTACTTCAAAGTCACAGAGCCAGAGAATGGAAGAGAGCTAAGGGAGCTAATTTCCACATTAGGAAATTGAGATGGGGTCTATGGCTAATTCCTCTCATCATCATTAATGATGGGTTTGAACATGTGTCTATTTTGACCACAGGAAGCCACTGTGAGCATTTGACCCATGCAAGCTGAGGTGATATGTGCTGCCACCAAGCAGGAGCTTGAAGAAAGAATGCACAAGTTTCACAACTTCTTTCCTTCTCTTTCACAAGAAAGCAGCTATTCTGTCAACTTGATCCATAAATAAAGATTGATATAGAACAAAGCTGCAGCCTTCTCACCCTATGAAGAACATGTAACAAGGACAAAAACCAAACCTTTATAAATGTAATATACTGAGATCTCGAGAAGAGGGGGTTGTAACTACAGCAAAATCCAGGGAAAACTGATTAATAGATTAAAGTTAATAAATCAATGTATCATTTTGTCCTTGAACTAGTTTGAATTGGATTTCTATCATTTGCAGCTAAAAAGGTTACCACTAATACACTCCCTTGTATTGTTCTCTTTTCATTTGTCTATGTTTCATGAAGTCCCCCGGAGTTTGAAGAAAGTCATCATCTTGTTCATCATTGCCTGCCCAGGGCCCAGGGTCTCATGAGCTCATTCATGTAGGAGTTCTTACTGCATGTTCTCTGCTCCTATAGTCAAGCTATTCATGATGGAAGCAGGGAGGAGTCTTTCTGGCCTTCAGAAACCCCAATTAGAAGTATTCCTGGTCAGTTCTGAACATTCTCCTCTGCCATCTCTTGTCACAACTGACCCAATCTGTCTGATTGAAATGAGTGAAAAGCAAAGGTGGCTTCTCTGGTGGCTGCAGGCTGAGGAGTTCCACCAGTGTGATCAGAGAGGGAGGGGTGTAGAGGGGCAACCTGGACACAGGTTTCACTTCCTGGGCTCTTCTGAAGCTCCCATCTCTTTATATGGGGACCTAACAATTTATTAATTTTCCACTGAGGCTGCTGTATTTTGTTTTTCTAAGTGGAGTGAAGTTCTTAGATCTAAAAAGAAGCTCAGACCTTCTGTGAGTAACAGATGGGAAGAGATGAGAAAGCTCAAGGGGATAGTCAGTGCCAGTGTGATCCTGGTGGATACATGGTGATGGTGCTGGGGAGCCAGCCCAGCCACAAGAAGTTCACTGGCCCTGCCAGGCACCCTGGAGATACAGCCTGGGTGACATAACTGTGGTCTGAAGACACTAGTTTATATTAGGTAGCAGAGCTATCCTAACACCAAGCATCCTGGCCTTTTGGCAGGAAGAATGGATCAAAGTTTGACCTGGAAGAGAGCATTCCTGAAATTAGGTTGATGGTTTACTTCTGCGTCTAGAACACAACCACATCTCTGTGCATTTGTTGCACACACAGGTGCACACACACAACACAGCATATATGGGTCTCTTTGAGATGGTTTAGAGAAAGGTTGCGAGCCATGGATCACTCTTCCAGTCTGTTGAAGCCCATAGACCCCTCTCTGAATAATATTTTTTAAGTATATAGTATACAATCAAACACATAGGTTTAAAGATGAAACCAATGACGTTAAAACAGAATTATCAAAATATGAGGATAAAATATAAGTTGCTTTAGAAATGCATTAGATAACAAGAATGCAATGCTTCTAAAAACTACCATTATTTTAAAGTAGTAATGAGTATAAGTGATATTTTGTGACATGAGCAACAACTAGAATAGGATATGAAATGACCTGTGAATTCCACTGGTGACAAAGTCACAAGTACCACAAATCATCATGTGCTTCGTTGCCTATATTCAAAATAAAAGGACATTCAATACTTTAGTTACAGGTTAGTAAAAATAAAAGTTCTTTTCCCCCCATCCAAGTTCTTGGGCCCCCCGAATTCTATCCTAAGATCCCTAGAGAGTCACTGACTTTTGAATAGAAGCCCTGGTTTAGTTGATAATTTTTTTAAAAAAAGAAAGATATAATATCTTCCTGGGTCCCATCCTGCCCTATCAGTGTAGACCTAAAAGACCTAGTTATTCAAAGTTTGACTCAAGGAAGCAAGCTGTTACCTGCTTTGTTGTTCTAGCCCATTGTGCCAGGGAACCAGACAGGGCTTTGAATATGCATGATCTGGGTTAGCACTTGTCACTTCTCCCAGAGCATCACAGAAGGGCTGGTGGCACAGATGGGGCCTGCTCTGTGCCCTCCAACTCAGCAGGCCTGGGAGCTATCCCAGCAGGAGCAATGGCACCAATCCCTGCCCCCACCTCATCTCCAGCCCCCTCCCACCCATCTATGTCCCCCACCTACTCTTGAGTCCTTGAAGCCATATGTCCATCTGATGGCCACCATACCCCTGCAGGGATGAAAGAGAGTGCAAGGGTGGAAACCATTATTTATTATGCATAGGTTGGGCATTAGGATAAGCACTTTGCCTATGCTCTCAGCACAACCCTGTGCCATGGGTGATACTACTCCTGTTAACAATTGAAGGCACACAGGCCATGGTTAAGTATGTTGCATAAGGTGAATCCCAGGTTAGTGAAGAACACAATGCACAGATTCCCAAGGCTGAGAGCACACAAGCTCTTTGAAACAGAGCTTGAAACTCATTCCACCTTTGAGTACCTCTGACTCTCAAAAAAGTTCTTCCTTATCCTAAGTTTTAGCCTAAGAGAGGGATGGTTGGTACTGATTATTAGCTTTGCTTAATGACAGAGTGCTTATTTACTCATAATTCACTCACTAATATCACCAAGTGTCAAGTAGGTGCAAGCACTGGAGATGCAGAAGAGAGAAAAACAAAACCCTTTCCTCTTGGAATTTACACTAGTGGGGGATGCCATGGAACAAAAACTAAACTAGTAAATATGTGGCAGTTGATAGAACTCTGGAGAACAACACTGAAAAGGAAGGTGTTCGGGGTGCTGTCATGGTCATGATGGACTTCTCTGGGGAAGTGAAATTTGAGCAGAAATCCACAGGAGTGGGGCTGTGCCTATAGCAGAAGAGCCTCCCACACAGAAGGAAACCAGAAGGAAGGCAGGGACACGTCACATAGCAGTAAGGAGGCCAGTGGGGCAGGAGCAGAGTGAGGGAGGAGGAAATTGGTATTATAGAAGCCTGGACGGTGTTCAACCAATATGCAGCTACGCGGATCTAGGCACTGTTGACAGACCTCCACACTGATGGGTAGATAGCCACTGTCTAGAGCTCTCAAGTGCCACATTGCCACTCTCTGGACACACTAGGTCCTCTGCTCCTCCTTAGAGATCCTGAGATCCAGCAACTGCAGGGTGTGATATCATGTAATATATATCTGCTCTTCTGTTTCATTTCCTTGCATGCAACTCCTGTAATCTTCAAAGCACTTTTTGTATGCTCCAGGATGGGGGCTGGTCACTCAGACCAAGGCAGGATTAGAGGACTGGGACATTTTGCCTCTGCAAATCTATTTTCTTCTTTTCTCTACCAGTGGAATCCTGGCTTTGTTGAGAGATGAGGCAAAATGTGCCTTGCAGAGAAAATTACCTTTTCTAGGCTCATTTTCAGAGAGGGGTGGCCGTGTCACGAAGTCCTGAACAATAATACCTAAACAGAAGTTATAAGGCAGGGCTTCCAGAAAGCTCCAGAAACAGGAGGCTAACTCAGCTGGCAGTCCCATGAATTACTTCCTCCCTGGAATAAAGGAACACCTGGAGCAGAGGCCACGTTGCAACTCTCATGTGGCCTTGAGAAGGAAACAGCACCGGTGTGACCTCATGATCCCCACAAGAGGAGCCCTGTGTCTGTACCTTCTGCCTTCCAGCCCTGCCCTGCCCACATAGCTTTGCATGTACACAGGACCCCAGAATTTCCTGACTGTGTGACCTAGGCCCATTTCTATGGCTGTGTGTTTTCTTTTTCAGTCCATCTACCTGGGGATTGGACCACGTCTCCAGCGTGTGCTCCCTTAAGTTCTAGTATATACCCCAGGGAGATGGCCCAGGAAGGCCTCTCTGAGAAAGTAATGTTTGTGCCCAAATAAAGTGAAGGAACAAGCAACGTGAGAACCTCAGGCAAAGCCCCTCAAGCACAGAGGTCTTAAGTTCAAGAGGTGGGCCTGTGAGGAGGCTGTGGTACCTGCCCCTGGGGGACCCTCAGCACAGCATTCAGCTCAGATCGCAGCCTCCTAACTCTCACCCAAGCCAGCCCACTCTACAGACCTACATCATGGTGGCTGTGAAATTTTACTTCCTGGGAACAATTCTGAACTGTCTAAATTCTGAATTTAAGTTCGAAATAATTAGTCCTTTGTCCCTCCTCAAATATTCTCAATGCTGTTCTCACTCTACCAAGGCTGGAATGAAACTGGCCTTGAGGCTGGGCAGGTTGGTATCAGAAGGCTGGTCTGTCTGTATCATCTTCCCATTGCCATTCTATCTTATGGGGAACATGGTTTCCTTTCTTCTCAGACTAATTTATTCTAGGCCCTGGGCTCTTTGACCCATTTGGTCTCTTGCGTATGAGCTAGATCAGGCGTCCTCAAACTTTTTAAACAGGGGGCCAATTCACTGTCCCTCAGACCATTGGAGGGCCAGACTATAGTTTAAAAAAAAAAACTATGAACAAATTCCTATGTACACTGCACATATCTTATTTTGAAGTAAAAAACAAAATGGGAACAAATACAATTCACACCGAAGCATGTGGCCCGCGGGCCGTAGTTTGAGGACCACTGAACTAGATGGTTCCTGGCCCTGAGGCAGGAGGTTAAGTGGGATGACTTCTAGAGGAATTCACAAACCACCAGAATTCTGAGTGTGTCTCTGGGCCACGTTACCACCAACCAGCTCAGGGCTTGGCACATTGCGGCATCTCTGGGATTTTCCTCAGCAGGAAGGACAGAGGGGATGAAAATGAATTAAGTGTGGGCAGAGGGAATACTGTGAGCTCTGTTCTCCCGCTCCTGGGGAAGATTTATTACACGGAGAAGACGGCAGGTGTTTGATACAGGAGGATCATTGGCATCGACATCCTTTACGTATGTAGTGTTGAGAAAATACAAGTTGCATCTTAGCCACTTAGTTACCCTTGGGAAAGACCCCAATTAGCTCTGACCCAATTCAGCAGAACATGATAAAGGTAGAGAATGTGTAGGACTTTGGGGACGTGATCCTGGAAGTCTGGCTGTGATTAATACATTTCTATGGGAGCAGATTAGAAATGTAATTGCCTGTCCCTTTGGGGAAGTCCTGGGGCGGGAGAGAAGGGAACATGAAAAACTACAGACATACAATTCTTCATCTTTGCTATGGTCTTGTCAGGAAATCTGGAAGGCTCAAAAATGTTTGATAAGATTTCCACGGAGAAGCCAATTTGATAGATGCCAAAGGTTTTCGCATCTTGGATCTCATTTATGTTTGGGAATCAAAGCAAAGGTAGGCAGCTAACCCTGCTTGTTTCCTTTGGAATGAACTCAGCCACGTTCCTCATGGGTTTGTTTTTGTTGGCTGCCTGCAGGGACTTAGGAGCCTTGAGCCAAGAGGAGGAAACTCTCCAATGATTCTAAGCTACTGAGGAAGAGATTCTGGGCGGGGTAGGGTAAGGTGGGTGGAGGGCAAGTGAGAATTGATGGGACTTCCAGGATTAAGCATCCAGGAGTTCGTAGCTTTTGATGCAGAGATATTTTAACATTTGCACTTGGTACAGCCTGGCCACCTACTGATTACAGAATCCCCTGCTGTGACAAGCACACTCCTTTATCTACTTTCAGGGTTGGGAGCAGGAGTGGGGCCAGGATGCACTGGGAGCACTTTTGGAGAACATGGGGGCCAAACGGCTATTTACAATCCAATACAAAATTATTTCAATATTTTAGTCCCCCATAGGACCCTGCCGGTGTGTGCCAATGAAATGTCAGCTCTGACATTGGTACAGTGGTACAGCAATGAAGAGTCAGCATAGGGGCATGGGAAGAGGAAGAGGGTAGCCAATCACTGCTGTTTTCTGACAACAGCCTCCTTACCGACCACTTCCAAATTACCCTGCAGGAGCGTCAGCCCCACAACTCTTCTTCCCTCCTTCCTTGAAGTAACCAACCTTTGTTGGGCACCAACTATGCAACTATGTTCAGGCTCTGCGTTAGCCTGCTGGTCCTGATGGTAATGCGCACATGCCCACCTCCTTTAAGGGAAGTTGAGCAGATGAGTGAGCTGTGTACACCTTTGCACAGGTGAGGGCTCCAGTCTGAAGCCTGCCAGTGCCCAGCACTGCTGCAGGAGTTTGGAGGGAGAAGATTGAAGAGCTGGGAGTAGGGAAGAAGGCTGTGGATGAGCCTGTGAAATACACACCATGTGGACCAGAAGGGAGCAGCCTTGAGTTGGAACCAAAGGCCAATGTCAAACCATGGGCTACAACCAGCTGCAAACCAGAAACGAGCACTCCAGATGCAGGTAAGTCACAGGGAAAGGACACCGGTGAATAGGTTACAGAGGATGGGTCTGTCCACAGCAGATCGTGTATTAAATTAAACAGTGGAAAACAGGGGAGGGGAGAAGACCGATGGAAGGCAGGAACTGACGAAACAGCACACCCGTGAGGCAGGCCAGGGCTTTACTCCAGCTTTCACGTGCATCAGCTGCCTGACACCAGATGAGTTAGAGAATGTCTTACAGTACCAATACTTCATCCATAATGTGGGCTTAATATTTAACTCATGGGTTGTTGCAAAGATTATAAATAATGACCAGGATGTACATGGTACAAAGTCAATCTCAATGAATGGCTATTACATATCCCCCTACTCTCTCTCACTTCACACCCCACCCGACCCTAACCCCACCATTTTTATAGTGTTTCCCTCATGGGATGAAGGAAGTGATGATGGAGGAGCTCATGGAAGGAGTTGGTGAAGCTCTAAGCCTAAGCCAAGTAGGCATGACTGTGGCAGATCTAGGGTCTCCTCTGCAATTATAAAGAGCACCATGGGAGGGCACGCCCACATCAGGAGAAGAAGCTGCTGTGAACTTATAGAAGGATCCCTGGGGATGAAACTGAGGGAAGAACACAGATCTCAGCAGAGCGGGCATGCTGCAGGTGAGGAGAGGTCAGGTCAGGGCTGGGCACCACATGAAAGCATGGGCAGTGGGCAGCCAGCAGCAGCCACAGCCAGTCTGGAGGGGCTCAGTCCCTGCTCTGACAACAGAGATCATGTACTCAAGGGGTTCACCAAGATATTCAGCCAAGCGTTGTAGCCTGGGCTGTTTTAGTGAATATTGTGAATTGATAATCCTGTTGTCAATGATCTGCCATACTCTGAGTGTGGTCTCTGCTCTCGCTCTGGTTTATCAGGTTTATTACAGTAGCAACTTCACATACCTTTTGACAGTGGAAGATATATAAAGAAACAATATCTTCTGTTTCCAAGAAATCTCTTTACCAGTGAGATATGTTTTATCTAACTTTTGCTTCCCAAACCACATCCTAGGCTCTTCATCTCCCACCAGTAAGGAGCAGAGAAATACCCACAGAATACCTATCCAGATATAAATTATCTGGAGTTGGTGCTTGTCAGTATGCATCTGATTCTTCATTTCAACCCTTACTGGGAATAGATTTGAAACAATAGACCCCAGTGATAGATGGAAGACACTTTATAAGAAAGCCAAGATGCTTTTTTTTCTCAGTTGCAACCTTTTGAAGGTCCTTTGGCATTTCCTTTCTAAGTAATCCTGGAAGGTTACTGCAATCAGTACACCATCCCTAACAAGTGGTGGTGTGTCCAGAATCCATCTTGAAGTCCAGATATCTCATGATGGTAAGCAAAAAATCAGTCAAAGATTAGTAGAAATGCTCATTTTCTTTTAAGGGGATTTCAATCTTAATGAGGAAACATATCAATCCAGATGTCCACCCTCTCCTTTCTTTGGTTGATATTTAGAAGGAGCCAGTCAAGAAAACCACAAAAACCATGAAAAATTAGTTTAGATTAATGCATTTTCTGAAAGTCTGGTCTAGTGACTGAAACATATACTTGGACATCACTTGATATGTTTTTAATGGAGTCAGTGCCTTGTTTTTAAAAAACCACTATAGACTCAGTCAATGTCAGAGAAAGACATTTGTTTTAAAAGCCAAGGCATGTTAACAGAACTGGATAGAAGAAGGACAATAATTGTTTAGTGAATCCTGGGCAGTGGCATTGCATTTGTGGTCTTCCTCAATTGTTTATTCATCCGGAAATCCAGTCTCAAGATGGAATTTAGCAAATGTACTGATGTCAAGAATATCAACCAGGCAGTGTCATGACTTCCTCAGACATGATTACAACTCACCAACACTCCATTGCCTGGCACAGAAGCCACCTTCTTGGAAGGGCACCATCTGGATGTTAGGTTTATTTTTGCCCATAATCGTTGCTATAATGTATCTCATGCTAGACATAAACTTCTTTTAGTCATCAAAGATAATGTTCATCTTCTTAGATACATGTGTGTTAGTTATAATACCACTCCCTGATACTGGTCTAGCATTCCCTGTCTTACCAAAGACAACTCTGAGAAGGAGGCAAGGGAGTGATTTCCATGGTCCAGATCGGAAAAGCAGCTCAGATAAGTTATGGAGTTTGCCTCAAAGGGAAAACATGGACTAGAACCCATGTCTAGCTCCAAAATGGAGTGCACCTTCCACTAGAGAACACTTCCTTATCACCATACAAAATGTCGCCACACTCTGCACACAGACTGCAGCTTTAGGATACGCCTTTCCCTTTTCCCAGCCCATGGCAGAGTGAGATTGGACTTCCCTTCTGCCATTTGCTGACTTTGGATTCTTAAGCAGAGGCAGAGCTTCTTGGAGCCTTCATTTCCTCATGTGTTACAACTAAAGGTGTTAGAATTCTCTGCCCTCATGCCACACACCATCTTTGTGCAGATGAGAGGCTCTGGGTTCAGTGAGGGATAACACAGGAGGTTTTCTTTTATGTAAGTGTGGGGACAATACATTGCCCTGAGTGTAGAGAGAATGGAAGCTTCTATAACTTGAGAGAGGCTATCGAAGAATCGTCTTGGTTTGGATTGCTGCTTCCTGGGAAGGAACTATACTAATTCTCCCAGGCACTCTGAGACTCTCAACTCCTAATCCAAGAACAGTCTGTATCAGGGCTGATCAGCCTCAGAGAGGATGTCCCAACATGGATGGGGAGTCTAGACTGATGAACTTGACTTAATGCAAAGATTTCGAGGTTCCTAGGGAAGACCTGAATTTGGTACAATATGTACTGAGGCCAAGATCCCTCCAGGATCCAGTCCTTCTGACACAGTAGGGTGATAATCTTGGAACCCAAGTTTAGGTCATGACTTTGTTGTGACCAGAAATCTGCTTAAAAGGGCATCAATGTCAAGCAGGCAGAGGTCTCCAGTAGTGCCCATGGAGCATTCACCAAAGGGGACTGAATACTGAGATTTCTTGGGAAGGGGTCTCTAAAAGCCTCCTTTGAGTGAAGTAAGCTCTGGGGAACTTGAAGGAATCTAAGGCAGGAGGCCTCAGAGAGAAAAATGGATGACCTCTTGGTCTACCTTCATTAAAAACTATGTGGGAGTGCAAGTGATTACTAGGGAAAAGAGGGATTTGCAATCCAAGTTGGTGGTATGGATTAGACTGGATCCCAGTAAGTGCTCCATGCTGGTGATTACCTATTATTACTATTATCCCCTGTCCACTGGCAATTCTCCATGGGCCTCTGGTAGAGCACCTGGGGCAGGAGGTCCCATGGAGGCAGCACAGTGTCAATAAACACAGGCTGCAATCTGCCCCCCAGAGCGAGAGTCCTGGTAACAGTGTGGTCTGGGTAAGTCACTTAAGCTCTCTAGGCTCCAGTTCAGTGACTATTCCAGCAGGGTTAATGAGGACAGGTGAATTTACAGTAAAGCTAGGTAGAGGTTCAGCTTCACGACCCATTCAAGGGTGCCTGGACATATGGATAGTGCAGGAGAAACAACTCTCAAAACAGATGGAAAACTCCTTCAAATCTTAGAGTTTATATAGGAGAGAACCTTGATTAAGGTATTCCTAAATTTGACAATAACCTTAAGATTCCCATGAAATTACCAATAATGAAGTTATGGAGCCAAAAGAAACTTTTTCTAAGTTTTATCTTTTCTATCAGAAACACAGAGCAAATATTTATCAAACTTGATAAAAGAAAGATTAAATTATCTTCTCTTTTCCTTATTTTTTGGAATGGTATTTTTGCTACGTGGCAAAGCACATGCAGCCAAAGATGTGGAAGGGAAGATATTAAAATATTACAAAGGTGTCAGTTAATAAAATATGAAGTTATTTGTGTTTTCTGATGTCTGTGATATTACCCTAAAATTTGTATTTTATAATGATTTCTATTTTCATGCTAAATAAATATTCACTTTTGTGCCTAATTTTATTTCATCGTTGTGGGTGCTTTTTTAATAGAGGGTTCTTAAAATTATGGGAATGGCCGTTCCCACAAAACCAGGGTCTGTCCTTATCAGTAATACTACCTACTTTAGACATATGCAAATGGAAAAGTGCTTACACATGCTGCCCATGTACACAGAGAGGAAGTTCAGAGGGGTTGCTAGAAGAAGATTGGGGCTGCAAAGAAGACAGATACAATTACAGCAAAGAAAAAAAATCAAATGGGGCAGGTGGATATAGTGAAGACTGGAGTAGGAAGTTAAGAAAACCAAGTTTGCAGCTGATGGGGCAGGAGACGAGAAAAGTTTCCCAGTGTAGGGACGGGATGAGGATGGGGAGGTCTTTGTTAGAGGCCCCATCTGTTTCCCCACTAGCAGCCTCCCTCAGACCAAGCAGATGTGGTTCTTGATAGAATTTGACACATACTCTCTGAAAGAATTAGATCCAGGCCAGCCAGAGCCCATCATGCCGGGAGAAAACTAGGAGCAGGTTATGATGTGGGATCCATGTCAAGAGAATGCCTCTTTCCCTGAGGGTCTGTGGCTTCATTCCCCTAATTGAGGAAGACATCTTGGCTCAGACACCTCTATCTTCCGCTCCTGTCTCTGTTAGGCCAACAGGAAGTGAGAGAAAGGTGGGCAATAAAACACGAGGAGTCCTGCACTCATATGTAGAGCTGTCTTTTAGAATTCTCATCTGGCTTTTGCTATGACCTTCCTTTCTGAAGATAAAGCTGCACAAGCCATGGGAAAAAGACAAGTAGTTTCCACCCCCCCCCCCCCCATGAACGCAGTTCCTGAGAGTGTCTTCCAGCCTGGTTCTAATGGGGTCTGTCCCCTGGAGTCACTGCTGTGTGCTGCTATGGAGGAGAAGAAAGAAGAGGATAGAGGCAGGAGGCTAGCCAGATGTGCAAACCGGGCTGCCTTCTGAGGAAACATCTGCTGTGCTTTCCAGACCACACAACTGAGCTTGAGGGTGAGGTCCTCTCCCTAGTGACCCCTGCTGTACAAGAGCAGATCTGACACTGCTGTAGGTTGACCGTGGGCAGGAGTGGAAATTGTGAGCCATGCTTACCTTGGCTGATTTGGGTTAGGGTATCTGAGATGCAGATTCCCAGGTCTGGGATGTGAAAAACAAGTATAATGCAATGTGGAAAACAAGACTGAGTCATTGGCAATGATCTATACTCTTCACTTTTGCCATGCTGTAGGGAACCTCTAGAATTCATTGTAAATGTCACAACAGGAGAGGATGTTAGAGCCTACCCAGTCCAGCTTTTTTAGTTACTAGCCAAGGAGTGTGCCTTAGAAAATGCACACTGCAGGTTAGGGTGAGAGCATCATCCACACAGGTTGTACGGGAGAGTGGCAGCTATGGTGGTGAGGGGAGGTCATCACCTCTCTTCCAAGCAATCCATGAGAGCTCCATAGAAGCGAGAGTTTAGATGCCACTTGAATAACTTATTGGAGATTGTAGAATGAAAAAAAGAGTAACATGGCATTCTCAGAAGAGCGCACTCCTCAAGTAGAGGGGAATAGGACAAGGACAGAAAATGTTGAGAAAGAAGTTGGTGTGCTGGAGAGTAAAAACTGGAGAAACACTCTCAAATTTCAGTGTTTTTCTTAAGTAACCAAAACAGTTGGAATGAATGTGCTGGAATCCATCCCCGTGCTGGAAGAGTACTTTTCAGAGATGAAAAAGAAGTGACTGAATGTGATCATCACATTTTAGGCACATTAAATGAATGAAACAATGTGAGACACATCACAGTGACATTTTGGAATTTATTTTGAAGAATACATTTCAAAATCCTACTAGCACCAAAAGCAAGAGAGGAAAAAGAAAAAACTTACGAATGACTATCAATCAGGCTTATTCTAGAAGCTCTTCCTCTGAAACCCTGGAAGAGCATGGATTAATCGCCATAGCCACAATGTTTTGAAAGGAAGTATGGTGACCTGAGAATGATAAATCCAGCCAAGTCATCGTTCTAACATAAAAGCAGTTTCGGAAATGCATATGCTCAGAAATTATACCATCCAAATACCCCGTGTCTTAGGTCAGGTTCTCTAGAGAGCAGATTTTGAAACAAAGACCTACATACCAGGCGTGCAGGAGGTTTGCCGGAGCATGCTTACTAGGGAGGGTAGAATTGGACAGAGGGAGAGGTTGAGCGACAATACTGCAGTGAAGACCAAAATCAGCCCCACAGGGAGCTGTGGAGCTGCAGCAGCCTATGAGGGTGAGCCAGAGTCAAGGCAGGATAGGCCCTATCCCCCCACAGTGAAGGGTCACTGGATGTGGCTGTCCTAGAGAAGAGGTGGGACTATGGGCCAGCCTGCTCTGTTCCACTTAAGGCACTTCCAGAGGGACTCAGCTATGACCATCAGCAGCTGGGTTAATGAGCCACCTAAATCCTATAGGAACTTGGATGGTATCTTTAGCACATTGCTAATCTTTTTTTTTTTTTTTTTAACATAAAGGTGTACTCTGGCCAACTAAGGAATAAATACAACAATTTTAAAAGACCAAAGATTTTTCCTAATGCATGTTTAATCCTGAATGCCACATGCTTTATATACATAAAGTTCATGTGCAGTTTACTATGTTAAACTATTTTAAATTGCACACGAACTTTATGGACACCCATTGCTCCCTCGATTTCCCCATCTCATTCTTGTCCTTATTCCGGGAATGCCTTCCACAGCCTCGTGGAATCTCCTACTACAATTTATGACCACTTGGAAGAGCAACTGGTACAGTCTCTTTCTATGTTTCTTAACAATGTGTAATCTGTTTACAAGCTTAGAAGACTGTGCTGGGAGGATCAGTTAAACAAATGACTTCTATTTCTCCTTTGGAAGAGCAAGATCAGTTACAGCAAAATCAACGCCATATTATTGGGCAGGAATTTAGTGATGGTTTTCTAGGTCTTTAAAAGCCTTCTTGAGAATAGTAGTTCCATTCTCACAAGTGGGCCTGACAGGAGACTGTGGTGATCTGGAAAAGCCGTGAAGAGGGGCATCGATCTTACCTCATACTTCATAAAAAGAGCACATGAAGGAAATGCTCTCAAGATTATTTGGGTAGTTAAATCAACCATCAGTTTGATTTTATTTATTTTTGTTCTTTAGGAGGCAAGATGGATAAACCACTCCTTGGTAGATACTGTGTGTCACTGAGCCTTCATAATAACTTCTACCTCAGGCTTGCAGATGTTTTTATATCAACTGAGCATAAAAGTTAGTGTGTGCAGAGGGATCTCGGCTGCACATGAAAAACCATGAATAGAAAAAAAGGCTGATTCTAAATTATCTCCTAGCAGTGAAACTTTGAGTAATTTAAACTTTTTAACCATATTTCATTTTTTTGCATTTTCTAAATCTTCAATGAGCATGTTTCACTTTTATAATTAAACGAAATGAATGCTTTTACAAATCAATGTATAGATGTGAAACTATATACATAGACATTATATATATCTACACACACACCATTGGAATACAAATAAATATATATTTGGTGTATTTGGTATATATATATATATATATATATATATATACATACATACATATATATATACACATATATATACCATAGGAATATTTATATATATATATATATTTTCACATCCATACATTGATTTGTAAAAGCATAAATATATATATATATATATTTATCAATGATGGATGTGAAAATATATATATATACATATATACATATATGCTTTTTTCACATCCATACATTGATTTGTAAAAGCATAAATATATGTATATATTTATTTGTATTCCTATGGTATATATATACACCAAGTATATACCGAAATAGTAAGTACTATCATTTCTATCTTAGAAATGGGATTGTGTGATAGAGTAATACCAGGCAGGGAGGGCAGTCTGTGGGACTATTTCTGGGCAGGCAGTGCCAGAATTGAATTGAATTAGAGGACACTCAGCTGGTGTCTGCTGTGGAACTGACTGGTTGTCAGTGCAGAGAAATCCCCACACACTTCTTGGTGACCAGAGGCCACAAAAGCCTGTGAGTTGATTGCTGCTGACTTATGAACAGAGGAAAGACATGTGTTTTCTACTCATGGTCAGATGAGACCTCCCTTCCTCATGCCGTGTAGACCACCAGGTCTTACCTGGTTTCTAGGGTATAAGTTTTTGGCCACCACGAGCTGGCAAACCTGGTCAGTTAACAGGATGGGGCAGGGTGGGGTAGGCTAAGAACAAAGCAAAAAGCCCATCTATATAATGGAAATGAAATGGAGCCTCTACTCCCATACTGATCACACTTACTTTGCTCTTTTTCTTTTTTCCATAGGGCTGATCACCTTCTAAAGTGCCACACATTCTCGCCATTTACCTGTTTCTCTGACCCACCCACCCAGCATAAGCTCCTGATGGCAAGAGTTTTTGTGTTGGTGGGTGACATATCCCAAGGGCCTAACAGATAGCCAGACACATGAGAGGGGCTCAGTATATACTTCTGAATGAATGGATCTATATTTATTGGGATAAAGGGATTGATAATATACAAGAAGTGAAAAAAATAACAAGATGGCATATGTAGCATAATTGTAATTAAAAAAAAAATGCGTGTGAGGGAATAAGAGCCTGGAAGACACAGTAATTGCCAATGTTGAATACAAATTTGGGGGTTTTAGGTGATTTTATCTTACTTTTTATTGTTTTTTGGACTGTCTTAATCATTTATGGTGTACGAGTTTAACTTTTATGATCATATAAAAATGTTTCTTTTAATTTAAAAGAGACAAAGAAGACATATGCTTATAATCCCAGCACTTTGGTAGGCTGAGGCAAGAGGGTCACTTGAGCCAAGGGATTGGAGGCTGCAGAGACCTATGATTGCACCACTGCACTCCAGCCTGGAAGACAGAGCAAGACCCTGTCTTTAAGAAACAAACAAACAAAAAACTAAAAGACAGTAAGAGGGACTTTACCTAACAAATGCAATCAGTGTAACCTAGTTTCTTGTACCCTCAATGAATCCCCAACAATAAAAAAAAAAACAAAACTAAAAGGCAAAGAAAAAGGGGTGAGTTCCTAACCAACCATGAGCAGACAATGGGCTTGGGCGTAGCTCAGCTGGTCCCAAGTTGGTCTGTCCTTGTGATACTCTGGACCATCACTGCTTCCTGGAAACATCAACACCACCCAGTTTGGTTGGTGATACCCTGCATTTCATGAGCCTGGAATCGGCTTGTCGTAACACTCTTTGGTAAAGTTTCTCTCCCACTGGTCACCTCACTCTCCCCAAATTAGGGAAAGCCTGTTAAAAAGATGGTGCAGCATTTTTATTTTGCTATAGTTTGAATCTAGGCTCCAATGGTAAATTTGCATATTAAGATGTGATGCAGTTAAAACTGTACACAAGCTGCCTGAATGATGAGTGCCTGCTGCTCTCACTAAGATCTGTGTCTATGCCCTGTCAGCCCCATAAAAGAAGGTGCCACTTTCCAGAGCAAGGGCTGGCAGGCACCATCTTGGGTTTGTCATTAATTCGTTTCTATTGAATGGTAAACCCTTCACCTCCTGTGCGCTCACATTTCCTGGGCTCTCACACTTCCTGTCTACCTAATATTTCTCCGTCACAGTATTTATCACTATTGAAATACTACAAATCCATTAGCTTATTTTACGTCCATCCCTAGAATGTAAGCTCCACAAGGCAGGGACTTTGTCCGTTTTGTCCTCTGCTGGATCTCTCGTCTGAGAACAGTGCCTTGTGCATAGCAGGAGCGCACAGATATTCAAAAGAAGAAAGAAGGAAAGAGAGAGGGGGGACAGGTTGCCAAAGATAAGAGACACGTCTTTATAAAGAATGCTTCCATTTATTTATTTTAAATCTGAACTTGCATAAAATAAATAGTTAATTGTATTCAGCTCCGAGTGTCCTTGTGATATGAACTGGAGACATGCCCAGGTCTGGGCCTTTGCTCCTCACCATCAGGCCCTGTGGCCTCAGCAATCAGCCCTGTAACATAGTTTGCATTGGTGACAGCTCTGCTGCAAGTGACTCAGGTATCAGGAGGAGGGGGTGGTGATCCAGACTGCGTGTACCATAGGGAACACGGGAAGGCTCCTGGTGCCTGGGGACTCTGGGGTGGAGGGACTCCAATGGGGCTTCAATCCCCCAAAAGGATATAGCTTTAAAAAGGACCTAAAAGGAACATAAGCCAGTTTCTGAGGAGCAGTATCAGCTCTCTTCCCTCCTACACTCGTGCTCTCTCAATCTCTCTGCCCGCATGTACCCTCCCTAAGACCCCCTGCACATGCTGTGGCATAGGAAGCTGCTGCCGGGGCCTCCTCTGCGGTGGGCGGTCTGTTCACACATTGGTGTGCTGAGAACCTGGGGATGCCATGCTGCCCGGTTGGCTTCGGCCCGAGGGTGCTGCACTGACTGCCCGGCTCCTGGCCCACTCGCTCACCCCCGGGCTCCTCAGGGCCGGCTCATCCATCACCTTGAGCTTCTCATGCTCCTCCTTCAGGAAGAAATCCACCAGTAAGCTCTTCTCTTTCTTGATCTGCTCGCTGATGTCCGTGGGGATGTCTGGGATCATCCAGTCCACAAGGACGCTCAGGAACATCACGAGGTTCTGTGGAAAGCAAAGGGGAGTGAGGAGGGGCTGTGTGGAAAGACCTGGCCAGCGCACAGTGCCTTTCTGTTAATTTTGGTACTAGCTCAGTGATCTCGACCAGTGAGCATACCTTTATCTCATTCATAAAATGCAGCAGGAGCAGTACCGCCCCTACCCACTCCCACGCCCCCCGGAGTGGATGTAAGGATAAATGAGTTAAAACACGTGAAGAGTCCACAGCAGTGTCATGCAGAGCGAGGGAGGCTGTGGCAGAGGCAGCTGCTCTCCAGCAGGACCTGTGGGACCCTTGCTCCAGAGTGTTCCCTGCATCCTGTCTTGCTTCTTGGCTTCTAAGTCTCCAGGGCCTCCTTGCTCCAAAGCCTCCTGGGAGATGGCCATGAAGCCCAGTGTCCTGTCCTGGGCTGTCCCTTTACCCTTTGCTCCTCTCGTCCCTCCACCTGGCTTTCTCTGGCCTCTGTATCAAACACAGACCTTTAGTTTTCACATTGTCTTCCAGCCTCCACCAACCCCACCCAGAGCTCACATTCGCCTTGTTCAGCTCTCACTCACTATAGCCACTCCAGCTTACCCGCTCGGGGGTGGGGGGGACCCCACACAAGGCTCACCCTGGCCAGGTCGGGGTTCTTGTGCACACCAGCAGCTGGTGTCCTTACTTTTAGACAAAGTACAAAGTACGTGCTTCCCATGGTGTACAGAGGTGGGTTAGGACCCCCTTTTCCTGGGGGCACTTTCTCTTGGAGTGAGTGGTATGTGCCAACAGTGCCTGGCATGGTCCAATGAACGTAGCTATTCTTAGAGTCTGATTCTCACCTGGCTCCCCAAGCCACCCTTCACCCATCTTTGCCTAGCACATGCCTTTAATTGAGATATTCTTCTCTAGCTGCCAATAGCACACTCATACGCCTTCTCCGCCCTGGGATCCTGAGGACAGTGACTGAGCCCTTGAACCCTATGTGCTCTTGGGGACTCAAGGGAAGACTTTGGGGACCAAGTGCTGCTTCCAGAGGCTCTGGCCCATCAGGGTGCCGCAGCTAAGGTGCTGGGAAGCTGCTTCATCAAGTCTTGCACTTTTCCCCTGAGCCCACTCCTCATATGTGAATAGTGACATGTGACACGTGACATGGGTAAGTGAGGTGGCTCCTGCAGGTGGAGCAGTGGGGGTGTCTTCATGATCTCTCAAACATATCGTCCCATCTCTCTGGAGGAAGAATGGCTGGCTGTCTTCTCAGGTGAAAGACTAGCCGATGGGCTTCTGCACTTCCTGGGCTGGGGTCGGGGGGCAAGATAGTTTAGAGCCCCCTAGAGATCTGCCTTTGGGGAATACAAAAGCCTGAGGGAGCTACAGAGAAAAGGATCTGGGCTTATGCTCTGGCCCTGCTTGAAGCTCGGCAGGGCCCGGAGTGGGAATTGGGGGCCCTGGAGCTTGGAGAATCTCAGCGATGCAATTGGACCCGCAGCTATTGTCTGAGATAGGAATCACTGGGCTCAAGTTTGCTATTCATTCAGGGATGGCTCGATGGCTCTGGGGACCCTTCCCGCCAGACGTCTCAGTGCTAAAACTGCACTAACAAAGGAGGGAGCAGAGAGCTCAGGAAGAAAGGATCAGAACTGGAGCCCTTTCTCAGCTGCAGAGACAAGATGGGTTGTTTGTTGGCGTCGGGGCTGAGACTCTGGTTTCAATTGCTCTTACTGCTTTCCTTCCTTCATCTTAGGTTTGAAAGGGAATCTATCTCTACCCGGAAACTTATCCCACATCTGTTTTGTAACCTTACTCTATGTTTTATTCTTTTTCTGCAAACTCCATCTATTAAAGAAAGCCTTCCTGAGTGTCCTCCTGCTGTCCCAGGAAAGAAGCACTCCCTTCTGCTCGCCACTCTCTAAGACCCCATGTGTTACACCAGGGAGGCCCAGAGGTGGGAGCAGGGAGACAATCACAACAGTCGCTACCCCTCTGCAGCCTAGATCTGAGGGGCTGTTTCCTACCTGAACAACTCACCTGGAAGATGATGACAAAAGCCAGACGGGCTGACAGAACAGACCAGTACTGTTTGGAAAATTCATATGGGTTCGGGGCCCATGGTGGCTCTCGGTAGTCCTTAAACCTGCCCAAAGAGAAAGTGGTGTTCAGATTGGGAGGAGGTAGGAAACAGGTGGAATTGCCTGGGTAAAAACTCAAGGGCTGGAGTAATAGGCAAGCCCTTGTTTCTGATCTGGGACATAAGGAGGGACTGGGAAACCTTATGGCCAGCAAGAAATGTCCATGGAAAGGACTGAACTCCAAAAAGTCAATGTCAGCCTAGAAATGTCTTTCCCTACTCATCTGCAATATCCCCCAAAGCTTCCTTTGCTGTCAGGATGTGACACCAGAGGAACTCAGGGGTCATGAGCATAATCCAGGCCAGTAGGTTCCTCTTGGCTCCCTACCAGCCTGGAGCTCTGAGAGGGCAGAGGAGACCCTTAGACACCTCCCACGTGCTCTGCCACTTAGGCGCTCCATGAAGATGCAGGCAGTGGCTGGCAATCCCAGGCTTCTCCCCTGCAGCAGCTTTGGGACCATGATCACCAGAGGTGATGGCCTTGCTGTGTGGCTGTGTCCCTATACCACAGGAAGGCTGGTCCAGATAGAGCTGGACACTGGTGAATTTAAGGTGGTGTCACAAAAGTTGATCAATGTCCTCTTTCGCTGTCCATCTCCCCGATCTGTCTGTGTGGTTTAGAAAACCAAACATCAGATCCTAACATGAGCTTGTGGCTATTTCTCAGACCCACAGAGAAGCCTTGGGTTTTCCCTCAGCCTTGCCTTTTTACCTCCATTCCAGATTGATTCATGTTAAAACTAGCTCATTTTCTCAGACACATTTTTCTAGGCCTGGAAAAATGACAAGGGCTGATATCAGAACTATGACCCCTTCATGGAATGGTTTTCTCCATGGAATTCAACAAATCTTTGATGCTCAGTGAAAGCAAATTGAGCCCCAGACTGCAGGAAGAGGTGAGTGGTGTCAGGCCACCAAGCAGTGCATGGCTGCTGAGGAAGACAGGGGAGGGACCCTGTCCTGGGAGAAACTGGGAAACTCTCATATATGGGACACATATGTGTCTGTTCCTGAACAAAGGGCTTTTCTGGAATGTTTCACATTTAGTCTTCACACCAACATCCCAAGCAGACTTTGTTATCTCTAAGTCACAAAGGAGGAGGCTGAGGCTCAGAGAAGCTGAACTGTATGCCAGGGCCTCACAGTCATAAGAGGGGAGTCAGGGTAGGAAAGGGAATGTGGATGAATCCAGGCTTTCCTCCCATGATCACAGAACACCTCAGGAGAGCTGCAGTTCAGAGGCATTCAGAAGTGAGTGCTCTTCGGCTCCTTCCCCTGCTCTGAATAAACCAGCTTCTCTAAGAGATCCATGTAAAAGTATGGTGGCTCCCAGTTATCCGAGGACAGATAGGGAAGAAAAATGAAAAGAGGAAGAGAAAAAGAGACGTACACACGAAGACAGAAAAAGGCACAGCGATGATCCCAATGACAGAAGAAGACATTCTGAGAAGTGGACACTAAGCATGCAACTAAGTTTCGGCAAGTATCCAGGAGCTGCCCCCTCCCCAGCCAACTCCCCCTCTCCCAACAGCTGATCACAGCTGTTGCAAGCTTGGTTTGACATCCGGATGAAAAGGCAAAGCTAACTGCAGCCCAGCAGAGCACCGCAGGATTCATCATATCTATCTGTAGCTGAGCACAAGAACATAGCCAGCCCCAAATTTTCCTTGCTGATGGGAGCACGGGAGAGCATGGCTAAATAAATAAGGACAGCTTGGGGTGGGAAAAAGCATCAACTCACCTCTCCTCCTGCTGTGCCCAGAAAGGACCCCGTGGTGGAAGGCAATTCATTCCACTCCTCTCGAGACCTCCGGAGGAGGGTGCAACATACACACAAGCACACACAGACTTCTCACCATGGGGAAATCCTTCCCTAGGTTCAGCCCAGTCTCTCCTGTTGCAATGAATGTCCATTTCTCTCAGTCCCTAGCTCCATCTATGAAGGAACAGCTGCTCACTGACCTCGGTATGAAAGCCATTGCTCACCCCCTTTTATTTTGCAGTCTGAAAAGAATCCATAAATAATCTAATTCTGGTTCCACCTCTGCTACTAACTCACCACAGCTTTTGGAAATGTCGCTTTGCCCTCCCTGAGTGTCCAAAACATGTTTTGAATTGAACAGGGACATCTATCTAATAAGGGATCTGAGGAAAGATTAACAGAGAGATCTGTCCAGAAAACTCCACTTGAAAATACCTTTATGCAGACAGGCTCTGAGTGGCTCTGTTAGGAACCTAAGGGCAAACTGTGCCACAGAAAAGGACAATGAGCAATTTGATGAATTATGCATCTGTTCATATTTCCCTTTCCCAAGCTAACTTCTAAAAACCTGACCTAGGGTGAGAAATATATTTTACGTGGATGCACATATATATTATTGCAATAAAGATTACACAAAACATCCTTGCTGTGTGCAATGCACTGAAATTTTTCTATTCTATTCTATCCTATCCCGTCCCATCCAATCCTTTAAAATGCTGATCGTGACCCACTAAAGTGACTTCATGATTCACTAATGAACCATGATTCACAGTTTGAAAAACATCAACTCCAGTAAGCCTCTGCCAAATGATTGGTTGTTTACAGTCCGATGTAAGTTTAGATTTCATAATTGTTTTTCAGTTTCACCCTAAGACATCAGGCTTATGAAATGTTTTCACTAAGTAACTAGAAGAACACTAATTAAAGAGATAAATTGCTTTAAGGATATAAATGTTCACAGAAGAGAGTGGCAGATGGACTTAATTATTCCCACCACTGTGACAACGGTGTATTTTGTTCCTAAGCCCAGAGCTTCATATTGACACAATTGGTGCTATAGAGTCAGCAGGTGAGGGCTTGGCTGCCATCTCCAATCCTGTAGTTCTGTCTGCCTGCAAATTACCTAATGTTCTGATGCTTACTGTTCTCCTCCATAAAACAGGCCCAAGCTCTCCATCTCACAGAGTGGTTCTGAAGATGTGGTGTCAACACGAAGTACTCAGCACAGAACCTGGCGCAACATGAGAACCCAATATGCAGGAGCTATTCCTTCTCTTTTTACTGAAGGTTACTTATGAAATATATTTCTTTTCTGAAAAGAGAACAGAGCACATAGACCACTGCTTCCAGTTCCTCCTGGATTTCCGGGAGGGTTTTTTGAGCACTCAAGCCCTCCAAGTTTTCCATGATGCTGACACAGATCAGAGTCAGGCAATAGCAGAACTGCAGGGGGCTTCTCCCAGGACCCATATTTGTGTGAATGGCATGAAACAGGCAAGCTCCAGGCAGGTGGGTGCAGCCCCTGGAATCTGGGAAGTGGAACTTCTGGTCAATTTCCATCAGCTCCATAGCAGGCCTGTTCCCCAGACTCGGGGAGCTTGGGACTCCCAGAGTCCCAACAAGTGGTCACAGCACTGGGTGCACCCCCACACCAGGTCAGTATCCTGCATCTGCTGGTTGTGGATCCCAGAGAGAACTGGGGATTAAAGCTCAAGGCTATCATTTTAGGGGTATTACTAAATCCTACCCTTATCTCTCTAGTCCTTCTTCATTTTCCTTGAAGCTTAAAATTAATTTTGAGTTCCCCTGAGTCTTCTAATAAGGAGAAACTTTTAATAATGAGACAAGTAGAGTGTCTAAAAAGCCAGTCTTCACTTGGCTATGCTGCTTCCTATCTGAAGACCCACAATAAGGTATTTCAAATTTCTGAACCTCAGCATCCTGTGACATAAAGCACAACTACTAAAATGTGTAACCCAGTGCTAAGTACATAGAAGGTCTCTCAACCCCAACCAGGAATAAATGAATAGGTATATGTGTGCACAATTGTGTGTATGTGTATATGCGTGTGTGTATATGCTGAATGTTTAAAGAAGACATAGTGAGAATTAAATAATATAATACATGTGAATGTGATTACTGGAAGCTTCCACAGAAAATGAACATAATAGTTTCTTCTGGGGAGAAAGAGAGGGGGTCGGGGCTGAGACGAGCAGATTTTTTTTCTTTCATATCCATATGTAGTATATGCCTATGAAATCACTTTTATAATAAAGTTCATGATTTAAAAAAGAATGTAATTAATGGCAATATGCAGCTTATCCAAATACATTTTTACCCTAAGCTTTCAGGCAAAATTATATTGCTACTTTGGACAATAAATGAAATTCGTATAAATATCAACATTATATTTTAGCTTTAAAACTATGTTAATATTTTATCTAGGTTGTTCTAACTTGGCGAAAAATTACATTGATTGAGCTGAATTTATAGATTACTTACAGAAGGTTCCCATTAACTCAAAATACATCTCATTATTATAAAACAAACCCATAGAACAATATCTTAAAGTACAAGTTCATACTGTGCTAATGAATAGACAAATGTCTGGAGAAGATTCCCACATAAGTGCCACCTGTTCCTATAGGGAAGATGCCCAGGATTACGGTAGAGACAGGACACAGCTAGAGAGGTTACCTACCACATTTAGAATTTTTGTTGGAATAGACTAATATATTGCACTTATCCTTAAATATGAATTTTCTTTAAAAGCAGGAAAGAATCTTTGGAGATCCCATTTGTACAGATACAGAAACCAAGGTATAGAGAGGGAAGAGAGAAACTCCTGGCTCAGATGTTCACCTCCTGTCTTCACTTTTAGGGTAAACAGTGATGGTGACATCTGCCACAACTCTTCTCAATACAAAATGACTGTAAGCCAAAGCAGCCCCCTGAGGGATTGGCCACCAACAGTCGCCACTTTTTAATGAGGTTTTGTTATTTAGTGAATCATTTAGTAAATGCATTTCTCAACTCCAAAGAGTGGCACGTAAAAAAAATATATATTTTTAAAAATAGCCACAGGGGACTTTTCCCTGGACATGAGTGGACTTGAGTACGCAAGTTCCTGGGACCTGCAGGGAAACCTGGCAAGCACCATGCATGGATGCTGCTTTTTTGGAGCTCAAGACCTCCAGACAGGACACCAGGTCATAATAATGCTGAACACAATTACATACAATATTTTCATCCCATCTGAGCTACTTAAAACTGCCTTCTGAAATTGGCCTTTACCAAAGGAAAACAGTTCAGGCAATTAGGAACTAATGAGAACCATGTCTATCCAGCGATTGATAAAGATCAGGAAAACCAACACCCAGAAAAGCTGACTCAGCCTCTGGTTTCAGCAGGGAGCACAGGGAAGGTAGTGGGCTGGAAGGGAGTTCAACTCTTCAAAGACTTTTCCCTGGAGTGAGTGGACTTAGGTAAGCGAGTGCTTAGGACCTGCAGGGAAATCTGCACAGATGCTGCTTCTTGGAGCTCAACACCTCCAGACAGCCCACCAGGTAACTATGCCCAGCTGGGTTCCTTGCACCCCAGGGCCAGATTTCTCCGCTCCCTTCCAGCTGAGCCTGGAGGCTAAGCCTTCCAGGACTTGATGGCCCTTCAACCCTGTCAAATAGCCACTAATCATGCCTGCAGAATGACGTCACAGGACTGTTTATGCAGCGACCCTGCCGGACCAGGCCGATAGCTAAGGCAAACGCTGCTCCAAAAATGCAGGGAATGCATCTCAAATAGGCAGCCGGAGACTGGCCCTAACTTTCAATGCTATTTTTAAGATACCTCTATCCCTGGCTAGTCTAGTTTGGAGCCCGAGACCTCAGTTTTATTTGACTACATTTATCTCCAGAGGTCACTGAAAGCTAAGAATAAGAAGGGTCATTGAGTTCCCAACACTATTTGCCAGAAACTCAGGGCAAACTTCGTTTCCCACCATGGAAGCAGTTTTAAACACTGGCTCTGGGGCTAAAATATTTCTCTTATCACAGTCTCTTCCCACTTCTTTCTCCTTCTCATCTCCCGCCACCTTGTACCTCAACTGTCTTAGTTCCTGGCTTAGAAAAGCTTCCAGAGGAGGTAGGTCTTCCCTTCCTAAATCTCTAGAGATCAACCCAGGTGAGCTGACACAACATGCAGGGAGTAAGACCCACAGAAGGTCGAGATTTCCATCAAAGAGCCATATCAATCTAGAAAATGTGACCCCCACACACTTCTTTGATATATTTTATCTAGATCGGATGCAGACCCCACTCTCTAGACATCTGCTTGCACTTTAGGGCATGTTTTTATTTTAAACGTAATCCTCAGTGTAACCCAATAGTCTTCACACTATAGTCAGAGCTTGGTGTCATCACTGCCCTCCAAGAGCCCCTTGGTGGTAGGTACCCTATTGCCCTGAGAGAGAGCCCACACACTTCAGTTGACGGGCATGATCTCCTGGACCCAACTTTCATTGCTCCTTCCAGCCTCTTCTCTTGTAGCTTACCCTTCTCACTCTCCCTGGCTGCAGCATTCTCCATGGACCTCCATCACCACCTGACATCCCCACTTTATTGCCACACTGCCCACCACTCTCCTCACCCCTGCTTACCCACCAAGCTGATGTGGCTATACGAATGAGGAGTTTTAACAAGATAATCCCTATGGCCATTCTGGCACTGTTCATCCTTCAGGCTTCACATCCCTTGAAACTTTCCCTGAACACTTACATCTAGGTTGGTTAATGCACGGCCTTCTTTCTCTGGGCACCCATGGCTCCGTGCTGTTACCCTATTGTAAGGTCTTAAAATTATGTTATGATTGCTGGTTTACTTACTCATCTGTTCCGTTTAGACTTCTTAAGCAAGGCACTGTATCTTGCTCACTGTTAAATAATCAATGCCAAGCCTAGAGTAGGGTCTCAAAAAATATTTGCATAATGAATCTCTACTCCTCACAGGTCCTGAGAGAGAGTAAGAAAAATAATGGATGTTCCAAAAGTTTTGATCTTGATTTCAGCTTCTTCTTGCCATGGCTTATTTTCTACAGATAAATTTTCTTTTTTTTTTTCCTTTAATTTTATTTTCACACATTAAAAAATGAAACACACTATACAAATGGTTTTTCATAGCAGATTACACGTGGGTCCATTCAGACTTGCTCTCAAAGTGCTGCCAACATTACAAGTGCTGCCTGGGATGACAGCTGTTAATCGGGTAGCCAATGTATTAATTTCAATGCAGTTGCATGCAGCCCTCAGGGTGGAAGGTTCAGTTCCCCATAGTTCTTAAGTTAGGTTAAATGGCGTTGGTGCTCATGTTTACAGACTTGAAATGTATCAATCCTGAGCAGTTCTGATGTAAATCTGAGACCACATGATGGGAATCTCGGTCTCAGTTTTAAAAAGGGAGGTCCAAATGGCAGCAGGCTGGCTGCTATGAACTTGAGTTGTTTTCATTCTTTCCATCGTGAACTATTTGCTGTGGATCACACAGTCAGACCCTTCTAGAAGGGTTAAGCCAAGTAGCTGTAGGTATCCTTTTCACCATCCACTCGCTCCAAATATTCTTTCTCAATTAGAATGTCAATGCATTTCTTGATCACTGAGACCCAGGATTTGAACCTGGACAGCTGAGTGAGGACTTCTCCAAGCAACTGCTGGTGTTTCAGAACCTTCTGCATTTTCATGATCCTCACGATGGCCACCTGAATCAGTAGTATGTGGTCCTCCTCAATATTTTTGTGTGTGGTTTCTTTTTCCTGGTTCTGTTCGGTTTTCATTGGCACATTGATGTTAACCTGTAATTTCTTTCTTTTTCTTTTTTTTTTTTGTAGAGACAGAATCTCATTTTATCGCCCTCGGTAGAGTGCCTTGGCATCACACGGCTCACAGCAACCTCCAACTCCTGGGCTTAGGCAATTCTCTTGCCTCAGCCTCCCGAGTAGCTGGGACTACAGGCACCCGCCAGAACGCCTGGCTATTTTTTTGTTTTGCAGGTCGGCTGAGGCCGGGTTTGAACCCGCCACCTTCGGTATATGGGGCCGGCACCCTACTTGCTGACCCATAGGCACCACCCAACCCGTAATTTCTTATTTTATAACCAAGATATAATTTTATTACGGTATCTGGCTTTAATTCCACCACATCAACATTTGTGTTTTCATCCTCCAAGACCAACAACTTGGACTTCAATAAAATCTGTAGGACTTGTGCTAAAATGTCCATTTTAATTTGTGTGCTGTCAACTGCTGCACAGTGTAGGCATCTTCCGTGTTGTACTGAAGCAGGATAGCCATCTAGAATGTAGTTGCCTGCAAAGTATACCTGTTTTTGAAACAGTTAGTTACCAACTCTCCTTTAGACAACTGATACAACCACGTCAGCTTCCTGCCACTGTGACGGCTGGCGTAGAAGGCAGTGAACCACTGGTAACTACATTCCAGCTCCGACGGCAAGGTGAATGTGCAGGACTCCTGGAAGGGCCAGGATCCAGAGCTGAGAACCTGAATACTGAAGCCCAAGTATAGTGGTTCTGAATTCGTCAGGTGCTTTTTGAATTGCTCATTCAAATCTTTACTTACACCAATGTCTTGGAACATCCACTGAAGTTTAGAGATATACTCAAAACCACAAGCTTGCTTCAACTTGGATATCATGCTTGCTTTGGCATCATCATTCGCGCTGTTCTGATGTACCAGCCTCTTGGCCAGCATCTTTGCATAGAACTTCTGAAACACGTCTGTGTCCTCTATGTACTTGAAGACCACCATCACTTGACTGAATGTGTCTTCTGGCTCTTCCTCTTCTGGGTTTTTGGAACTTTTCTTCAACAAGGAGTCACAGTAGCGAGCCAGCAGCTCAGGGGACTTGCCGGATGACTGGGCCATCTTGGTAACTGCATTGTTGTTTATCAAGCACCCACAAGCCTTATCAAGAGCAGCCACAAAATCGGCATCATTATTGAATGATGACTTAAAACTGGCAGACATTACCAGGGCATTGTATTTTTTGTGAATATCCAGCACTTTCTGTACATACATTTTGGGGTCATTTAAAGCAGCTTCTCCACACTTCTCAATGGCTGAACGACCCTGATTATGAATGTGTGTCTCCAGCAGCTTTTTCAATTCTCCTAGACCATTCTGGATTCTAGATACAAGATTATACATGCGCCCCAAGTCTTCATTTTTGTCAGTATCTAATAAATTCTGAAATTCTGTGTGGAAGATTTCCAGGTGTTTTTCAATGAGGACCTGCTCACACTTCCGTAGGGCTAATTCATCCTGTGTGCTTTCATGAAGATAAACCTGAACTCTTCATTGTTCCTCAAGCAGACGAGCCTCTGTCTTTTTCATATATTCAGTAACTGGGTTCTGCTGCAAGAATTCAGTACTCTCTCTGGTATAAAATCTCTCCATGTCTTTGAGATTCAAAGGATTCTTTATACACCATTAATGTAGGGCCCTTTGCAAATGCATCATCTTCATTCAGCCCCAATCCATGTACGACTGTACAACTCCACTAATAAGCCTTGTATTGATAGTTTTACCATTTCTTCCCTTTTCTATCAGTTTTTAAATGGCATTTGTTACTTGTTTATTCAATGGCCTGAACAGACAATCTCTCCAAGTCACCAACACCAAGGAATAAATTTCATATATTCCTTTTTGTCCTTCATCACATTCACAGCAAACCCAGCGTCTATTGAGGTAGGCACAAATTCCATTCAGCACTTTGCTAGAAAATCGATAATCTTCCCACTGTTGATCGTAGAACTTTAGTACATTCTCATCCATCAAATCTTCTCCATCCTTGAGATTTGTCAAATAATTTTTCAAAAATTCCTTAAGCCATTTGTACAATTCCAGGCCAACAAACTGAGCTTCTCCAGGCATCTGCCCCTTTTTGGATTTAGAGGGAGGGACCCCAGCTCCTCGCGCTTGGTTTGACTGGTGTACACTAGTACAGTAGTTATAAACATGGGTGTAGAGCTCCATGTATCTGGACTTCGCCATGCTTTGTCAGGTGTACACCTGCTGTATGCCAGTTCTGAGGTCATCCCTGATCTGGTCCAGGCCGATCTGTTTCAGGCCATGTGGATTCTGGCTCCTGTTTGACGACATTATGAAGGATGGTCTAAAGTCCTCCAGTGCAGAAATCCTTATTCAAAATACAGCTAGGTCTCCATTAGATTAAAATACACAGTACCATTCCAAATGTATTCACAGCAGCTCAGAAAGGATGTCCTTTAAGTATAGAGAATGAAATCTCATTGCAGGCAAACCCGCATTTCCTTGGTGTCTCAAAGGCTGTGGTGATGACTCTGCCCAGTCGCTGGGCCTGGCTCCCCTAGATAAATTTTCTTGGCAGAACTGAAGTATACTTATTATACCTGTACTCATGGATAAATCTGCTACATAGAATTTTATCTAAAATGGGCCACAGACAAGTCATAATCCTGTCACTTACATAGAAACTGTGAGAGGAGTTTACTAGAGCTGCACAAATACAAGAAGGCTCAATCAGATCTATGTATAACAATTAAGTTTGCAAACTCATCCTGGAAAAAGTAGTACATGCCTTATTTTTGAATGTCACTTTGGTCACCTTCAAAATACTCCCCTTGGGAAGCTATGTAAAAACACCAGTGCCTAGTCCACCCTCCAAAGCAATTTTGGAACTCTTTTTCTGGAATGACCATCAAATCTGTCCTCCTATTATCCTTGATGTCTTGAAAGCCATTAAAATGTCTTCTTTTCAATATTTCCTTTAACTTTGGGTAAAGAAAAAAGTAATCAGGAGCCAGATCCGGTGAGTAGGGAGGATGTTCCGATAAGAGTTATTAGTTTACTAGCTAACAACTCCCTCACAAACAGTGTCATGATGTAAGAGCCATGAGTTCTTGGCCAAGATTTTCAGTTAAAATTTTCCCAACTGTTTCCCTATCAATGTTTACTTATTCTTCTATGTTTCCCACAGTAAGCTGATGATTCTAATACACACTTCAATGAATTTTTGAGATGTTTTCCTCACTTCTGCTCATTACTGGCCACCCTGACTCTTCCTCATTACTGACACTTTTTCTCTTCTGAAAAACATTTAATCCATTTGTACACTCCCATTTTCTTTATGGCATAATCCCCATAAACTTGGAGTAACATGTTCCTGACTTCACTTCTACTCATGCCAATTTAAACAAGAAATTTATGAATATTTGTTCATCGCTCTAATTCAAGCTCCAACACTCTCACTATGGCCCATAGAAACACACAACAATAATGAACTCCACTCAGCAAGACACCACCACACGTCAACACCAACACACCTGTGAGACACTGATATACCAAGGTTATGCAACCTTACTGAGTTGTTTGTACAGTGCTGCCAATGTAACCACACAGTGGCAAGTTCATGAACTTAAATGTCAGACGTTATATACTCATAACACCTAGTGTCCTAGAAGGCTGAGAAGTACTCATGGCCCCTGATTTCTCATTAGACCTCCTGGCAGTCATATGGCACTTGTAAATACATACAGTCCAGATTGATTGAAGTAGAGTTGGGAGATGAAGAAAGACCAGATTTGGGCAGATTGGATTGAAAGAAAACTTGCCTAAATTAGACCTATTTTCAGCTTACAATCTGGGGGCCATTAAAGATGCTTGCTTAAGCCAGTTGAGCCACTAATATATCTGGAAAGCATATTCATAAGTATTAGTGGAAAAACTGATGGCCAGGGGAAAGGTGCGAGCTCAGACTCTTGGTGCTCTACTTGTGTGATAGACAAGCACTTCTAGATTGACTAAAGACACAGATAATGGTAGCCTTGCTTCCCCACACAGCAAGTCACGTAGAGGTGGAGACCTGTACTCTTGCATGGAAATGAGCTTTAGTTCAGAGTCTGCATTAGAAACCTCTTTAGTCTAAGAGAACTCTTCAGCTTTCTAAGCCTGTTTGTTTTTATGTAAAATGAGAAGCTGTAACGAGATGATTTCTATGGTCCCTTCCAGGTATAAAAAATGATTTTGTAATTCTCATTTTTTTCAGTGCCTGTTTGTTTAGTGCAAATGTGTAGACTGACTTCCTAAACCCTACTATAGCAGACCTCAATGCCTTGGGAAAGGCCTTACACTGGTCTGGACTCTGTACTGTGGAACTCTAGCACCACAGACAGACAGTCTAGCATTAGCCATAAACAGAGCCACGGGGTAGGATGTGGTCTAGCAGCAAACCACCTGTCATATGACTCTAGTACCAGGGTTAGACTATTGATAGCCCCAGATGTAAAAAAAACTGAAAAATATGGACTGATATAAATTGATATCTATGAATAAATTTATTAATTCATTCTTGGGTCCGCTCCCTGATTTTTCATCTTTTCTTGGTTGGCTAGAGCTGAACCCTGAAGTTATTGCTCTTGGAACCATAATACCCTTCTACTTAAACTATTGATTGGTAAGGTTGTTTCACTCCACCATCTGAGCTGGGAATACCAATTAGTTTTCTTTCATCAATGATCTCAAGACTGTGAACCTGACCCTATCCAGCTATCTTGGGTACCAAGGTGCTCCATGTTAGGGAAAGCAGGGCAGACACTCCCAGGGCCATCACTGCTGCAAACATCTCTGAAATATCAGACCTCAGCAGCTTTTACAGCAGATGTTATTGGGAGTGGTCCAAGAAAGCCCTACATTGGTTCCACAATACCAGTGTTTTTGTTATTGTAAATATTCTGCTTTTTTACTATACAAGGTATATTCATCTTTGATCAAGTACTTTATTTGGATTATCATTTAACCCATGTACAAAGGGTTAAATGATAATCCAAATAAATGATTTGGATTATTTATGATTGATAAATGATTTGTCTCTGCTCTGTTTCTCTTTACTTGCCCTCCTGGGTAAATAGTGGAGAGTGTTCTGTTTCTTGGCTTCGATGATCCCTGCGGTAATACTAAGTTGGACAGCTCCAGAATTCCAGTTTAGTGTGTCTTGAGATTTAGGTGAAAATTGTTTCTTGGACTTCCTAACATCATTTTAAATATAACATGATAGAAATTAAATTCATCATATTTACCACAAAATGAGATTCTCTTAACCTTAGCATCTTCCCTATCCGTGTCAATGGAATCACAATTTCGCAGTCCTCTGACTTCAGCCCAAACTTTGGAGATATTCTTGATTCAGCCTCTCCCATGTCTATTGTCACCAGCTTTGTAACATATAACATGAAATGGCTCATCTTCTCCCTCCTTCTTAGTTCTTCCTCCACCCTGATCTATGCCCAGTGTGGTTCATGTCTAAACGATGCAGCAGCCCTGCTGTCCTCCCTGAGTTCTCCCAACCCTAGGCTATCCACTTTCATTTCTGAGACCAGATCAATTTTCCTAAACCTACCCTGTATCTTCCTTCGCATTACATTAAAATTCCTGTCAGATTGCAGAACTCCCCAGTTCCAGTCTATTCAAATTCAACAACATTTCAGCTTGTACTACCCTGGGAAAAGTTTCTACATGTATTTCATATATATATATATATATATTTTTTTTTTTTTTTTTTTTGAGACAGAGCCTCAAGCTGTCACCCTGGGTAGAGTGCCATGGCATCACAGCTCACAGCAACCTCCAATTCCTGGGCTCAAACGATTCTCCTGCCTCTGCCTCCCAAGTAGCTGGGACTACAGGCACCTGTCACAACACATGGCTATTTTTTGGTTGCAGCCATTATTGTTGTTTGGTGGGCCCGGGCTGGATTCGAACCTGCCAGCTCAGGTGTATGTGGCTGGCGCCTTAGCCACTTGAGCCACAGGCACCGAGCCTGTATTTCCTATATTAATCCCCATTAATACATACATATATATGTATATATATATATATATGCTCTTGGAACCATAATACCCTTCTACTTAAACTATTGATTGGTAAGGTTACCTGTATTTCCTATATTAATCCCCATTAATACATATATATATATATATATATCAAGCATTCTCCTTGCTAACCACATTGCCAAGCCCCAAGTATATCTAACATTCTGTATTTATCTCACTCTGTGACTTGCCCATGCTGAGCCTCCATCTAGAATGCTCTCCCTCTTGCCCTTAAGGGGTTCCAGCCTTTCCATCCTAGACCCCAGTAGTCCCTTTTCTTCTGAACACCCACGAAGCTCACATGATCACTGAATAATCTGTTCTTTCTTCCTTGTTTTCTTCCCAACCAGCTTGATAGACCCCTTGATGGTGAGGACAAGGATATATAGCTCTATGTCTGCTCCATAGTGTCTAACTAAAGGCATGCAACAGATATTTTTTGATTCTTTGAAATCAATTATAATGACAAGGGAAGCAGGACACAGAAGAAAAGAAGAATGCTGTACAATCATGTGTCACTTGACAACAGGGGTATGTTGTGAGAAACGTTGGCTAGGCAGTTTTGTCATTGCATGGACATCACAGAATGCACTTACACAAACTGAGATGGTGCAGCCTGCTACACAGCCAGGCTTCATGCTGCAGCCTATCGGTCTTGGCTGCAAACTCACATAGCATGCGACTGCACTGAATACTGCAGGCAACTGTAACGCAATGGTGAGTATTTGTGCCTCTAAACATAGAAAAGGTACAGTAAAAATATGGCATGCTCTTACATGGGAACACTATCACGTAAGTGGTTCTAGATAGTCATTTGGATCTATTACTTCTGGTCCTCTGCACTTCCTTCTGGAGATTAATTTACCTGCAGAATTGAACCTCCTGGTCAAAGTGGGAGTTTTCAGGCTGTGTTCCTTCCTTCAGCTGGCTAACGTTGAAAAAGGAGAGGGTGTGGTTGACAAAGCCATGCAGAGTCCCATTGTGACTGTAGGAGTACTGGTACACGAGGCGGGGGATGAAGTCAGAGGTGATGGCGATGACAAAAGCCTGAGGAACAGAACCACAAGCACTGAGGAGCAGCCAGATTACATGCTTTCCAGAGGCACAGGGTCCCCTTGGCTGAGGGACTGTCCACTCTTAGGCTCTCCATCTGAAGGAGCTGCTCTGATTGACACAGGGGCACGGGCAGCACACACGGATCCCTGTCCCTAAGCCCATGCAGCTGGGTTTTCTGGTTGTTCCTCCTCTTGTATATATGAGTTAACCCACCAGACAGTGGCTCTATTGAGAGAGCTAATAGCAATCACGGTAACAGAGGACACTAAGCCAGTTTGGACTGTTTGGTGCTAGAGGTATGGGTCCACCTTTAGGATATATGAATTGGCATTGGTGTTGGCCAGGCCAAAGCAGAGTGCACCACTTTCTGAGAAAATAACCTGTACTGTTGAGTGTGCCTCTTAAGGCCAATGGAAAAGGAAATTGAATGGCTGTGGATATTTGCCCCTGAGTGACACCAGAAAGTCAAGATTACCAAGAATGCGATCCCACAGTTCCCTCAATTTGACCATTAGCTCTCAACACTTTTTAGCACATCATGAAATAGTTGTTCCTTTATCCCTTTAATCCATTTTACTTAAGAAAAGTGAGACACAGAGGGAAAAGGAATAGGCCCTGCTAGATGGAGCCACACCCCCCACATAGGGTCTGGAATACCTAAGTGCTCCATAAATACCTACAGAGCAAACCAAATGACAGATGAATGATTGCATGTTTGAACACGGAGGAACTTTCTGCAGAGAAAATCTTAAATCTTTTTGGCAGGTGTTTATGCTGTATTCTGCACCCACAATTAAAGCCCTTTACAAAAATGTAGCTTAGAAATTGTGTTCTAATACGTGAGTGTGGATGGCCATAACCATGCTTGAGAATGAATACTCACATAATAACCACAGCTACAACTTACTAAGTACTTGTTGTATGCCCTTTCATCAACCTATTTAATTTCCAGAATGCTCCTATTCAGTAGGCACTATAATTAGCTCCTATTTCACAGATAAATAAACAGGCCTTTGAGAGGCCGGGGAAGTAAACCTTTGCATCACCCTGTTCTTTAGATGGGAATGTGGTTACTACTTAGGCAATCTCTTCTAGTAGACACAAATCCAGAGTAGCAACCGATGCATTTTCCAAATTGCACTCTATTTCTAAGCCTCAAGATGTGTTCTTCCTACATCAAAACATTAGAAATGCAGTGGGCTGATTTTCTCTGCCTCTTCTCACACCTCTCCAGACATTTTATATGTTCTTAGTAGGAAATTAGGTTAGCGCCAAATCAGTGTTTCTCTCCCAAGTGGAAATGGGCCATGGTTTTCTGCTGTTCACCAAATTGGATGATCCTCTCCTGGGAGGTGGAGCAGGAGGCCCTGCCTGGCCACCATCCATACCGAATATGACAGAAAAGGAGCTGCTGGCTTGGGCCTGGCAGGATTTCCTCTGTAACATGGACACGTCTGGCAAGGCAGTTAAGGAGGTCACAATAGGTAGAGCCCCTCTTCTTCCATGTCCTATCTTAACCTACACAGTGCCAGGATCCACAGGGATAATTAAGACTTTGCACTGACAACTTGGAGGGACCATAATTAGGAATTGTGGCCTGGGCAGTGCTCCAGGTATTGTTTAACTCAGGAGTAGAATAGGAAAGGAAAGAGATGAATAGATACGTAGAATTCTTTCCTTATTATTCTTGGCTCTGAGGAAAGATCTGATTTTGACTCTTAAGGCTGAGGTATGCATTCTGATGGACAATTGCCCTTCTTTCTCTCAGTGAAATCAGAAGTAAAATTCCACAGCTCTGGCAACAACATGATGAGTTACAAGGCACGTGTGCACTATTAACCAGGGGTCTGTCTCAAGCAAAGCCCCAAATGGAAAAGGCTGGGGGTCCTGCTTTGAAGCCCTGAGGTCCTCCGCACGCACTGCCTACAGAGCCAAGTGTCAGAAATGTGAGCACTTACATTGCTGATAACAGAGAACTTGCCGATTCCAGAGAGAATGTCAAACCAGATTCCTGTAAGACAGAAAACACAGCATCTGGCTCATTCCCACTCGTGGCCAGTGATGACAATGCTGCAGCACAAGGTGATGTTGTGCAGGCAAGTTACCAGGGAGGCAGGTGAGACTGTCCAGACATGGGCTTGTCTGGAAAGGCATAGGTGGCCCCCTGTCTGGAAGCTCGGAGCCTAAGTGGGTAATGTGGTCTCCAAAGGCCTCCCTGCACCCAAGGAAATGACAGCAAGAAACACAGTGGAAGTGGGTGTTGATTCTTAACATCGTGTGTGTGACAGTGGCCAGAGGGATAGAGGGCAGGAGGGAAGTGAGCCTGCTCTGGCCTCTGAGTTGGGGACATACCAATGTCTTTGGTCCTCACAGCATCAGGCCGTCGCAGCTCTGTCACAAACTTCTTTGCATCAAGCCGCACTTCAATGACATTGTTGAGAAGGGCAAACACAGGTGCCAGAGGGAAGGAGGCCACGAAGAGGGTGACGAAACCAAACTGGATGACTGGGAGAGAGAACGGCATTGGGGACTTCAGCAGGGCCAACAACATTTAGAGCAGCCCTGCCTTGCCAGGGAAGCCCCTTGGCTTTTCTTACCAGGGTCTCTTCTCCATCTTAGTATTTCTTATTCCCCCTTGCTCTCGGGCACCACGTATATCAGTATTTCTTTTTCAGTACCTGCAGGCCCATTGGCCAAGGCTGCTGCTGGAAGCAAAGCTCTGCATTGAGCATGGTGGAGAGATGTCCTAACTCTTTCCATTGCTCCTCACCTCCATTCGCTAATCCTCTTCGTATAACGTCAAGGTTGGCAGACTTTCTCAGCAAAGGGCCAGGACAGTAAACATTTTTGGATTTATAGCCCATATGATCTTGTCACAACCACTTACCTCCGCCATTGCAGAGTGAAAGCATAAACAAATAGGCATGGCCATGTTCCAGTGAAAACTTTATTTACAAAAGCAGTAAATAAGGCAGGTTGAATTCGGCCCACGGGCCATAGTTTGCCAACTCTTGATGTAACATTTAAAAACCAACTCCCAAATGTGTACTCGGCTTTGTGTGTCTAGAGTCACTGCCTTTGTTTACAAAGCTTATTCATCCATCACATATTTATTGAGTGTTCACTAAGTGTCAGGTCCTGGGCCAAGTATTTGAGGAGACAAAGGTCTGGTCCTGCCTTCATGGATGTAGGTTTAGAGGGGGAGGGATAATGCACATGAAGATGTGCAGGACAGAACAAAGAATGTGCCAGTGTAGCGGGGACCCAAAGACAGGGAGAGCTCAGGCCCTGCTCAGGGACTGCAGGAAGTCCCCAGGTGGAACACTTGAGTGAGCACAGTCTTTAAAGACCAGGCTGCAGTTTTTGGAAGACTGAATCAAAGAGATAGACCAAGCCTGGGGAGCAGGGTGAGCAAAGGCATGGGGACAGGAGTCTGGGCCCTACCGGACTACCTATCGCAAAGGCCTCCCTAACTAGTGTCCTTGTCACCAGTGTCCCAGGCTGCTAGAGTCTAACCAGCACACAGCCCCTGTAATAAGATCTTATCCCCTACTTGCTCATAAAAATTCCTGTAAACGCCCCTCTGTTCACGGAATAGATCCAAATTCCCTAATGTGGCATCTGGGAACTTTACAAGCTGCTCCCGGGAGTCCTCAACCCCCAGCATCTCCTGCACAACGATCATGTTCCTGCTTTCCCACCTCTGAACTTCCCGGTCTCTTGATTTTTCCCGGTCACACTGGGTCCTCCTGTTCATGTGTGCACGAGCACCCTCTCTCCAGCTGGGAGTCTCCTATGCATCACAAGACCACCTGCATGCCACCTCCTGTGAACCCCACCACCCTGTGTTCAGGCCTCTGTGGCAGCATCACCGTGTCCTGCCGTGATTGTTTCACTCGCGTTTCTTTATTTCCCACTGGGAAGGCAAGGGCTCCAGCCATTCTAGGGCCTCACTACATATTTGCTAGTCAAAATATGAGTCCCGGAAAGTCAGTCTAATTAATAAGACTTCCTTGTACACAAGGGCAAGTTATTAAACTTCTCTGAGCCTCAGGTACTTCACCTGCAAATTGAGAATAACAATACCCACCTAATAGGGTTTCCATAAAGGTAGAGGATATTACATACATAATGTACTTAAGAATACTGTCTGACACATAATAACTACTCAATAAATGTTACCTATACAAGTAATTTTCTCCTAATTGGAATAAATATCAACATGTACAGATGGCTGCTGTGTATACTATATATATTTACATGCTAAAAATACACAAACTTGAGGTTTAAATGCTCAATAAAAGTCAAAAGATCTGGCTTTCAGGTGTGGATATGTTTCTAACTAGCTTTATGACTGTAGCCAAACCTCTCTGTCACAACGGGCATCTCCATCCTCACTGACAAATTGAAGGGACAGGTTTAAATTCCCTATAGGACTGATCTGCGGCAACACTATGGTGCTCATGTTCTTAGACAAGCATCAGGATTGTAGGGTTTTCAAATAAAGAATGAAAAACCAGGACACAAACTGAAAAAAAAATTATATTTTTGTGGAGAGATAAGCCCAACTGCAAGAGAAGTTTCAAGAAAGAGAACAAGCATGGAATTTAACCCAGCCTAACTGCTTTAGTTTTGGCAGGGTGCTCAGCCCCCAGGCGCTGCTCTAGTGGATACAGCCCTGTCCACCACCAACATCCTCGAAGCCCAGTAAGTTTTCAGCCAGCCCTAAGAGACTGGCCAGGGCCAGTCAGTGGCAAGGCGCTGGCACTAGGTTTGTCAAGGTTGAGCCCCAGGAATGACTACCCTGTGAGCGGGCTGCCAATAGGGATTGAGAGGCGGTGGAGCTGCGAGGACTATCACATCTTCAAACTGAGGGATTCCCTTTAGGATGAGGACAGGGAGGTAGAAGGGGATGGACTTCACGAAGAAAGCAAAACAGATGTTAGACTGGTTTTCTAAAACCTGTAAAATGCATGTCTGTGCTTAAGTACATGTACGGATGTATCTTCACTCATGGAGTTCTAAATCAATCAGCCTCCTTTATCCTAAGGAGCTCAGTTCAACAGGGCAAACATTCTTATCATAAGTGACTTCTTCCTCCAGCAGAACTGTGTAAACTCCCCACAGCCTCAGCAAGGGTCTGGCAAAGAGTCTGATAGGGAGGAAAAAGGACAGTTTACTTCTGAATGATTGCGAATGTGTAAAGCATGCCCTCACCACCCTCACACGAGCAGTGCTCAGAAATCCCACATCCTTTCATCGTTGGAGGGAAAAGTTTGCTGTTTTGCCTTTGCAAACTCTCCAGATACAGGCTCAGTTGTTCCTCTTCTGTCAACACAAACATCTTCCAGTGCTGGCTTGATGCTCTTTGTTTTTTGTTTTGGGGGGTTTTTTGAGACAGAGTCTCACTATTGTCCCTTGGTAGAGTGCCGTGGCATCTCGCAAACTCAAACTCTTGGACTTAAGGGATTCTCTTGCCTCAGCCTCCCAAGTAGCTGGGACTACAGGCGCCTGCCACAACGCCCGGTTATTTTTTTGCTGTAGTTGTCATTGTTGTTTTAGCAGGCCTGGGCCTGGTTTAAACCCTCCTGTCCAGGTGTATGTGGCCAGCACCCTAACCACTTAGCTACAGGTGCCGAGCCTTGATGCTCTCTTAATAGTAGCTCCTTTGAATTACACCATCACAAAATGTCCCGTCTCTCATTAAGTCTATGCATGTGCTCAGCACTGGACTCAGCAAAGGCCAAGATTCCCTCCACCTAGATGTTACCCCAGGGTACCCTGGGCCAGGAAAGCCCTTCTCTGCAGGTGTCCCATTGCTGCAAGTGTTGCCTGATCAGACTGCAGACCCTGAGTGTCGCCAGGATTCAATCTAAAGCGGCAGAAAAAAATACGAAGCTTTGTTTTATCTTGGAGATAAAAAATATATAAAACCATAATCCTCTAGCATGCAAATTCCAAATGCAAGACTTGCTCTCTTTAGTTAAAAGTCTATTAAATGCTGCATCAGATGGGGGTCCTTCTGGGTTCACTTCAGAGTACATGATGATACCAACCTTCACCAACACCAAGATCTGTTTCCAAAAACAGCAAGCCTCCGTTGGGATAAGGGCAATGCCGTAAATCCTCTGTGCACTGCATAATGGAAGCCAGCTTGGCCTGACCAATAACAGATTAAACCTGGCTGGGCCAATTAGGGAGGAATCTTGAAGTTGATTTTCAACCAAATCCTTACAAAGCCAGTTACAAAGAGCTCCAAAAATGCTGAGTTGGAAGCACAAAGAGTGGAAATACCCCTCAGAATACTATTACTTTTTCTCTTCTCCTACTGCAATAGCCAGGATCTTTCAGAATAACCACCAGCCCCACAGTGCTTCATGCTGAAGACAATTAAAAGTCAACATTGTCCATCATGGGTGATTTCCTGGGCTTAGGTTACAATAACAAGGAGAAGTGGATTAAACTAAATAAGACAGTATCCAGCAAGTACATTTCAGGACAATTTGCTTACAGAAGACTAATAGTATAGCAGGTAGAATAGAATGGACTTGGTGGAAAAGATCTTGATGTAATACAACTCTGATTTTTCACTTATTTATTTAAAATTTTTCAGTGAATGTATTCATCCTCCCATAGGAAAAAAAAAATCCAGAACCTTGACCTGGCATTCAAGGCTCTTTGTGATCAGACTTTAACTTATTTTTCACAGACTCATTTCTTCCCTGCCCATGTTCTGTGTTCCAGGCAAATATTTAGCTGGTATGTTGGAAATCGACTCTGCCTGCTTTTCAACCATTCTAAAACCATCTGTACTTCCCCAAATTCACCATGTTTTCAACATTTCTGAGCCCTAGTTACATACCAGTACTGTGTGTAATCACCCTTCTTTTCTGGTCTGCTGAGTGGAGCACTGTCCATCTTTCAGGCTCCACTCAACCTTCCCCATGAAGACTCTCCTCCAGCCTCATTTCTCACCAGCATGAGCACCTCATGATGCCTTGCACATGGCACTCTGTTCATGCCCAGCTCCCTAGATGCTAAACCTCTTGACACCAGGGACCACATCGGCCTCTTTCTGAGTCCTCGCCATCATTAGTGATGCCTACCGTACAGCAGATGCTCAAAGATTATCTGTTTCATAAACATGAACATATTTTCACCAGCTGTGAAACATGCACACAAAAGGCCAAAAACAGAAATGTGTGAGCTAAAAGCATTATACTTGATGATAGTGAGGAGAGAGGAAGACAAAGTGTTAACATCTCCTGCCGTAATTCTCATTGCTGTAACCTGCACAGAAGACTTTCGACAAAGTTGGGAGAAAAAAATAGTCAGTGAGGAGAGTCTAATTCTAATGAAAATGATCATAATTTAAAAAAATTTTTCTGTTATTTAATAAAAGCCACATAGTCTGCTTAATAGAACTGAAAACTGGAGGCTTAAGAATCCTCTTTTAGCTGGGTATGGTGATGCGTGACTAGTCACAGCTACTTGGGAGGCTGAGGTGGAAGGATCACTTGAACCCGGGAGTTGTAGGCTACAGTGTGCTAGGATCATGTCTGTGGATAGCCCACGCACTGCAGCCTGGGCAACATCATGAGACCCTGTATTAAAAATAATAATAATAATCCTTCTTTTTGTGATTCACTAATGAAAATGCAGTGGTCTAATTCAGGGACACACTGATAGGAGTTTATCTTTTCATTCAAGAGTTAGTCACTGAAAGACTCAGCTAGAAACAGCCCATTAATGTAAACACTTATGTAAAAGCACAGCAGGGGAGGTCATCACTGTTTATTTCATCAGCCCATATTTCAAGGCTGTGCCCAATGATCCCTTTCTTCTAAGGGCAAGGGAAGCCAATTGCATTCTGCACTGACAACATCTGGTGTCATAAGGACTGCAAGTGCTGACTGACCATATAAATAGGAAGAGATAATGAGAAGAAAAAGCATCAGCTAGACCTCTGTTGTTTAGAGAAATAGTGGAAGCCTTGACAAAAATATATGAGAGCTTTTCCCAAATGGCTGTACAAAAGTCAACATTGTCCATCATTCATGATTCATCCATTCATTTATTCACTCAACAAGTATTTACTTAGCACATTCTACATATGGGGCACCATGGTCCTTGCTAGAAAACAAAGATGAGTATATGACTGCACTATTCGTGCAGGGCAGAATAGTGCCCAGACTCAGACTCTGTGATGGGGAAGATGGCATGTAAGCAAAACTTGGCAGTCTCTGGAGTTAGAATAAGAACAGCAGTGTTCTCAGCAGTGCTGTGGAGCACTGAGCAGGAGTAATTCCTTCTCACCAGCAGCCCTGGAGGCTTCAGAGGATTCAGGATCATTGGACTTAACTTGAAGAACAATGAAGGAGGATGATGACAGTTTGCTATGTAGTTGGTAGTTAAGATAGTTAAGATCCTTCTGCAAATCCACTGATCAAAATTCACAAACAAACTACTAGGAAATAAAGACAATAAGTGGAATTCCCTTTCAATCTGCATGGAGTCACCTGGGATTTACACAATGGCTCAGACTCAATTCAGAAACCCCAATAAGTCATAACAGGAAGGGAAAGGCTTGAAGTAACAGCTTAAGTATTAAGAGTTTACTGCATGCAAAGCAATGCAACACTGGGACAGATATGCAGGGCATATTTGGCTCTGACTTTTCTTCCTTTCCTTGTGATTCAAGGAGACTCAGTTCCCCACCTTTCCCCAGCCCCACACCACAACTGGGGAGAACTGAGTTGAAGAGATCTACTGAGTCACTTCCTAGAGAACAGACTGGTGAATTTCCAGTAAATGTTTATTGAATGGACAAATGGCCTGGCCTTCTTATTCTTGTTTACTTTACCCACCTGCAAAATGGGAGTATGAAGGACACTTATTCATTCATCCTCCCTCATATCCCTCCGTCCTCCCTCATATCCTTCCATCCTCCCACCCACCCAACTGGTCTGTGCTTCATGCATTACAAGGGCAATGAAACCACTTGTGATTGGAAAGAAGGTCCCAAACAACCGGTACAGAGGTCCTTTGTTTGCTTTATTTCTTTTCCTCTCCTTCTTCCCAAATGGCTGTACAAAAGTCAACAAAATGAAAATGCAATTAGGTTTATAGAATTTTAGGGGAAAAAAAGAAATAAAGAACACAGAAAAGAAGCACAAACAAATATGCAAACTTTGAGGATCCATAATGTTGCTAGGTTTGAACAACAAAGTTCCTCTGAGCGTCTTAGTTGTTAGAGCTGGAAAAGGAATGGAAAGGGAGTATAGTTCTTTGTTGGTTTTAAAGTAAAAGACTGCCTTCACACACATCCCCCTTCTTGCCTGTTTCTTCTTTTCGCCCATCCTTCATTTCTCAAGCATTGACTAGGCATATTCTGCATGTCAGAAGCCAATAATGTATGCCTCAGAAGCAAAAAGAGAGAAATGACCTGAGAGTCACCCTACTTCCCAGAAAAGCTTGGAACAAGACCCTGGATGCTACCTCAACTGTGTTTAAATGTCATTTGGAGAAGATGGCAGGAGCCTGATTATCCATTGGAATGACTCAGTTTGTATAAACAGGATGGCTCAGGGAAAGGAATTTCCTGGTTCTTTGAGCTATTGGCCTGTGGCACACACACTTGGAGTTCTCCAACGGAGTATGTGGGCTTCAGGGCTATTGGTGTTGTGGATATTCTAAAATATCTCATCACTTCCATCCAGCCTCTGTTAAATATTTTAAAATTACCCTGTGTGGTCTCCACCTTCCATAATCAAAGAATTTCAGAGTTGAAAGGAATCTAGGAGGACCTAAGTCCTCCCTCCATCTAAAGCCTCAGTCATCTTCTTCTTCCAGAAGTGGTTTCACCTAATCTTTGCCAGGGTAGGGTACTCAGTAATCTCTGGAGCCAGCAATTTCCATCGTTCTTTGTTTTCAGTTCTGAGTCTCTGAGACTTTGGACTATATTTTATAAAGCATAACTGTAGTAGTAGTTGTAGACAAAATACATAGGGTATTTTTCCTGAAATACCTGAATAATTTGACAAGTTCTTCAAGCACTTCAAAATAAGGAGTCTTCACACCTTGAAGGATGAGGCACTCTGTTTCAACTACACCAGTACAGCAAGGATGTCTAAAGAGCTTTAGAGAAAGGGACTATCTGCAGACTCCAACTGTCACTTTGTCTTCAGGGTCCTCACTATAAGACCAACTCTTTCCTTCCTCTTCTTCCTCCTTAAGCAAATGATTATTGAGCATCTACTGTATGCCATGCCCTGTGCTTAGGTACTCTGGATAAGAAGACATGAATTGCTTACCCTCAAGAAACTTCCATCACAATTTAGTGAATATCATGAACCTAGGCCATTGGTCTCCAGGTAAGAAAAACTGATAATTGCATCATTTATTTATCTGGATAAAATGGTGGTTAGAACTTTATCAAGAGATGTTTTTTGAAACTCCTCTCATAGGATCAAATTTGGGCCTACAACTTTCTGCCAAGTCTTGCTCTGCAGGAAAGTCAAATGGCTGCCAGTGTCCAGAGAACTTAACAGATCTTAACACAACTTGAAGAATTTCCTCTCCTCAGGCCCTGCGGAAAACCCTACAACTGGGCTACAAGGGGCCTGCGGCAAAGGCACTTTGAAGCTCCGTTTTGGGGTCGGGACAGTGATGATTAATGTCATGGCAGCTCCTGGGCCAGCATTCTTTTCTTCCCTCAGAGATGGGGGAGTGGGAGACTAGCCTTGAAGTCCTTCTTAGTAAGCTCTTCAGGAAAAGGGTTTGATATTGGAGATTCCCTGGAAAACTCCCTGCCCCCCTTGCCGGTTTTTTCAGCTTAATCCCTTCCTCTCAGGTTTCCCTTTGTCTGGAGCCAACCCATCCCCAGGCTACCCTGCCCAGAGGTGGCTGCCGCCCCGCCCCTCCTTGAGGAGGTTGGCCTCCCCACTCCCAGCTGCCCCTTCACCTCACAGCCCCTCCCCCAGGCCTGAGGGCCAGCCCTGGTTCCAGCTCTGTTTAGAACAATGTAAATGGAATACATCTCTCCCTGCTGCCTCCCTGAATGATGACTGCCCTGCCATCGCAATTGACAGGCCTGGGGTGGGCTCAGTGCACTTCCTGCCTGCGTGGGTGGTCCTGGGCTCTCAGGGAAGGAAGCTGACAGCTGAGAGCAGGGCCCGAGATCATGAGATCCATGTCAGGCACACCAGAGGCAGTGGGCAGCTTTGGTTTCACTGCTCTCATTTTTGTTCAAAGTCTGAGACAAGAGCCCTCTGGAATTGGGGAGGTCTACCCAGTTGGGAAAGAAGAAGGAAACCTCCCTCCATCCCATCCTTCCACTAAAGCCCAACTTCCTATAGGTCCTGATGAAATTCTCTGGGGGAATGATCTGGAAAGGGGTTCTAGCCTTAGTTCCACTAATGAGTCATTGGGGTGACCTTAGGCAACTCTCCTTACCCCTTGGCCTGTTATTTTCAAGGTGTATTATTGAGCTAGTATGTATGACCAGCACTGGAAGAGTCCCTGCAGGTCATCTGGTTCCATAGTCTGAAACTCCTTATTCTTGTCAAGACAGTGAGAAATGATGACATGTACCACTCACTTCCATTTGTGCATGCTGAAACTTCTCTTGCTCTCTCACTTAAAAAAAAAAAAATCTAGGAATTGGAGAAAGTGAGGGTGACTCTGACTCTGTTTTACCTTGTATTTCAATATTAGTAGTAAATTACTTGTAACACTGCACACTCAGTTTCACCCACAGACCTGTGCGTGTGTCACTGTCGAGATAAACTCGTCCTCTAGTTCTAATTCTCTATATTGTCAAGGAAGAAAGTTAAGCCCAGAGATGATACAGCACTGTCCTCAAAGGCACACTGCTAGGTAGATAGAGGTAAAGCTGGATTCGCACCTGAGTCTCACCTGACACCCTGGGGACAGGGGAAGGAGAGATACTGTTCACTCTGCTCTACAATAATCACCTAAGAATAAAAGACGTGGCAAATGTAAAGGGCTTTTACTTAAAAGACAAGGATGCAGGAAAATTAGAAAGTAGTGGTGATTATCACCAGTTCTTAGTTATCCATGGGGACAGCAGAAACTATTGCCACCAATGAGGTTGTAACATCTGCTGTGGACTTCAGACTTCTCTTCTACCAGGCTATTTCCCAGAGCTGCCATCTCTGAGTGGCATGGATGGGTTCATATTACGCTTTCTCCTATTTCCCTGGCTCTTCACTGGAAAGGAGCACAGAGCAGGCCTGGAATGGGAAGAAGGGAGGCAGAGGAAGGAAATGGAAGGGGTGGAGGGAGGGGGCCATGGAGGAGGCAGAGAAAGAGAAACAAGTATAATCACCTCTCTTGATAATCCACTCAGTGATTATCAGTCCATAAATAAATGAGAATGGACTGTAGCCTTGCTAGAAAGTGGGATTCCATCAGCCTAGATAAGAGAGAGCTGCAGACAGATGAAATGATGCCCTCACTTACTCAGTAAGTCCTTTGCAAGTTTCCTCAGTATGTCCTTTGTGCCCACACTGTGGGGGGATCTGGGCAAGGCCCTGCCATTGGAGGATATTGCCCTCTGGAGATTAATTACCAACATGCACCTCTGTTTTAGGAGATAGCTTGTCTGAAACGCTGTGAGGCAGGGGGCTTAACTTCTGATGGAGGAAGGAAGGCCAGAGGGAGGGAAGGGATCCTTTACAGAGCAGGTAACACAGGATCTGGCTGTGGACATATGAATGAGAAGGAGCGAGACGTCGGGGGCAAGGGGAACACTCACCAGCCAGCAGTAGAGAAGGGAGATAGACGTAGGGTGTGGCTGGATGACAGAATGCGGAAAGGCCCTAAGCTTAACTAAATCACAAGGACTCTCCATGAAGCCTTCGTTACAGAGTAGGGGAGCCGTGATGCTTTTTGAACAACAGAGGGATAGGACCAATGCCACACCTCAGAAAGGATAAATCCAACACAGAGGGTTGGTGGTGAAGTGTTGAGGATGTAGCAGAAAAAACACTAGCAGGAGGCTGAGAAGGTGAACAGAAGAGCAGCTGCCAAAGATACTCCAGAGGAAAGAATATCCACATTGCAAACCCACGGGTTGGGAAGCGTGTAGTGAGAGAAGAGAGAATCTGCAGTGAGGGCCTGGACGTGGTAGAGAACTCAGAGAATAGTCAAGGCAACTAAGCCTCCAGGCAGGTAGCTCCCTCTGAGATGGATTCTGTTCCCTAAGCCTCCAGGCAGGTAGCTCCCTCTGAGATGGATTCTCTAGCCAGCCTTTCCTAGCCTTGTCTGAAGCCTCAGGGCAAGCCTGAGGTGGTAACTGGGAGAGGGGGGTCTCTTAAGATCAATAGGCCTCTGGGGGTGGTTTCTCCACACCCAGGATGTTTGCTGCATAGGCAGCCAGTGACAGGCTGAGAGGAAGATAGGAATGGGTAATTCTCCCTAATATGTCTCTGCTTGCTCAGATGGAAGCTGAAAATTCCTAGCTTCTCTCTGAAGCAAGCACAGTTGGGTGAATTTTTTTTTCTAGGTCAGCGAAGTCCTCTCTTGTAATAGTCTTGTCTGTCCATCTCTCTCTGCCAGCAAGCCCTGAAGCCCTGGATGATATAGGCCAAGTCTCTGGCCTCTGTCCGTAGTGCCTGGCACTACCCTGACATGACAGCACAGCCCGCGCATGGGCAGAAGGGAGTTCTGGAGCAGGAAGGATGCTGAATCGGAGTTGTGTGAGGTCAAGGCCAAGTCTGGAGAGAGCATCCCACTGTATCCCCTCTTACTAATGGCTAGATCCCCCAGGGAAGGGAGTAAATGAAAACCAGAAGTGATTTTTCTTTGAGGAAACCCTAGTAATAAACATGGTTCATCTTGGTCTTGGGAGATGAAAATTACTGCATATAAAGAAATATATAAATATGTCCACACTAAGGAGAGAGGACCACATATCATGGGATACAGAGAAGCAAGGTTTTTCTCTGCTGCTGAAGGAAGGAGCATTACAGAGCCATTCATTCAAGAAATATGTTGCTGAGTACCTACTAGATTCCCAAAATTGTGCTGAGCATTGTGACTCCAAAGGAATTAGGCACAGTTCCTGTCCCAAAGCACGCATGTATTTGAAAGAGCTCAGGTACAAAGAGGAGAGAAACAAAGAGGAGAGAAGGGAGGATTACAAACTGCTTCCTTGACAGATGTGTCTGAGCTGAACCTGACCAGCTGAGTGTGAACTCATAGGCAGGGAGGATGCACAGGCAAAGTTGGACTGCAAGTCTTAAGATAACTAGATCTATCCCTGCAAAATGTTGTAGGAAGACGAGGCCCAGTGGAGAGAAAGAGCACCCAAACACTGTTGTTTGTAAGAGGAAGGGCTTTATTTCAGCTGGTGGGGCAAACGTTATAGAAGAATTCAAACTGTCTGGGCTCTCTGACTGGCTTGGTATTCTCCTTTTTATTCACAGTCAAAAAGTTCCGGTCCACAGGTACCTTTCTCACTGGTCAGTTTCAATCAAACTGGAGAAGCAGACTCTGGCTTTTACAGAGTCGTGGGCTTTCACCAAAGTGGAAGCAAGTGTCAGCCTCCAATTCCCAGGAAGTTAAGTTTTTACAAATTCTTAAGAGCTGAGTCACCGCAGGAAAGACTTCACAGGTGTATTCTCCGGGTCTCCTTGAGAAGACCTCGTTCTAGACCTCACTTTTCCTGTGTATCCTCTCTCATTCTCCCCTTTTGAGACTATATATATATATCTACACATTTTTTTTCTTTTTTTTAAAAGATATTTACTCTTTTTTGAAGTTTTTTTTAGCAGGGGCCAGGTTTTGAACCCACCAACTCTAGTATATGGGGCTGGCGCCCTACTCCTTTCAGCCACAGGCACCACCACAACTCCACATATATTTTAATTTGTAGTCTCAATATCAGTTTGTTTCTGTAGGAGCCAATATTAATTCGCAAGACTGGCTCCAGAAGTTACGCTGACTCTGGAACAATCTGTCTTCACTACTTCTTTTGAGCACATTTCTTTTGCTGCAGTTCTCACTGTCTCAGGTGCTCTCTATCATACATTTTCACCTTTCACATTCGACTTTATACCACTTTTCTACAAAATCTAAGGCACAGAGGCATTTCTGATCTGTCTGATAGTTTCTTTCCCAGTTCCTGCTGCTGCAGCACTATGATAGGAGGCAGAGCAGGAGCCAGTGCAGGGACGCCCTGGTAGCCTGCCCTGGGAGGGAGGGTGAACTTTATTTTTAAAAAGTCAGTAGCATTCACAGATTTTAAGCAGAAAAAAAAGAATATGCTCTGCTTTGCCTCTTTTAAAAAGGCTTTCTAAAAAGTGAGAAAAAGATAGAAATAGAAGTGAAAAGGAAGCAAGGTGACAAGTTAGGGTACATTTGCAGTAATTCCAAGGAGAAATGATGAGGGGTTAAATTTGAAACCAAAATTCTTGTCCAGGCAAAGTCAGAGAGACAAGGACCAACAAATTAAAAGGGTCAGCGTCATTCTGAGCAGGTCTCCTCTCAGCTACAGTTGATATAAAGTCAGAAAGAAGTCATGGAGAGTAGGATAGGATCTAAACCAATTCAGGGATGTGCCTCCTGAACCACAAGTCCAAACTTGCAATTTCTTGAGAAAACTTGGAGGTGGCTGCAAGGACTTAGATGTCCTGGCTTCTGAAGGGGACTTTCCCTGTGCATTTCCCTCAGATGGGTGATTCTTTCAGGCCTTGGTGGGTATTTACAAAGAGAAAGACAGACTAGGGGTCCTTGGCCCTTCAAAATAATTAATTACTTGGCTTTCATTCCAAATAAATGAACAAGTAAACATGTCATCACTGATGTGCGTTCCTTTCTATTAGTTTTTAACAGGGTATCAGGGCATGACTAAAAGAAAAAAAATAAGATTTACTCTAATGACTGCGAGAATGACAGAGGAAATTCATCTCATCACCCACAGTAATAGCTGAAGGGCCTCAAACTTTTGGATGTATCTAAGAAGCTGGGGGAAGGCTAGAAAGGGGATAATTGAATTCCTGAGGCAGGAAGACAATAGTGATTATTTTTTGGATGACTAAAGGAAGAAAATCCTGTGGGTTTTAGATAAACAGATGACATAAAGAACCCATTTGAGATTCCAGACTTGTCAAGTTGAGCCCTAAGGGCTTAGAGTTCTCTGAAAGGACAAACATCTTGGAATGCTTATAGCTCAGGCTTCTGAGCTTCTGAGTGTGATTCTTAGATTTGCATTGGAGTCTGGTACCTTTATTCATTCTCTCTCTCTCTCTTTCTCTTTTTTTAAAGAGTTGGGTTTTACTCTGTTGCCCAGGTTGAAATGCAATGGTGCCAAGATAGCTCACTGCAGCTACCAGCTCCTGGGCTCAAGTGATTCTCTTGCCTCAGCCTCCTGAGTAGCTAGGACTATGAATTTTTTTAAAATTTTCACAGATATAGGTCTCCTTATGTTGCCCAGACTGGTCTTAAACTCCTGGACTCAAGCAATCTTCCTGTCTCAGTCTCCCAAAGAGCTGGCATGAGCCACTACACCCAGCAGGTACCCTCATTCCAAAAGTATTACTGAACAGTCTGACACTAAGGGGATGGGAAGAACCTCCAGAGCTCACTATATTTGGAGGCTTTGGGCTGTTTTTAATAAAAAAATAAAAGTCCAATTCAAGAAAAATTGGACTGTGGACAACAATAGTGGCTAATTTAGTTCATGGAGAGTGTATGCATGCAAGCGCTGTTTTTTACCTACTGTATACTCATCACCGAATTCTCAGAACAATTCTGTGAGCTGCATGCATTATCATCAAACATGCTTTTCAAATGGAAAAATTAGGCCTGGCTGATGTTAAATACCAAGCCCAAGTTCTGGCATGCATGCAGGTTTGGGATTGGAAGCCAAGTGGTTTGACACGAGAGCCCACTTCTTGCTCAATGAAGTTTGAAGTTTATTCTGCAGCCCAGTCTTTGACTGTATATGAGAAAAAAAAAAAAAAAAAAAAAAAACTCTCTCGAAGAGTAAAGAGGATAATCCAGAGATAAGAGGAATAAGATAAACCTAATCCAGAAAACTGTCCTCAAATATGTCTCTAAGATTGAAAGTCTAGCAAAAAGGCCTAAAGAATTTTCTGTGAGTTTCTGTGGCATCCAGCTTGGAAAACCCATATGCGATCCAGGCCTCCTCTCCTAGACAAGACTGCACCAATATCAATTAAATTATGGACTGAATCAATACCAGTATATACCTGTTGGAAGAGCTGTCCTGGCCTTGAAACTTGTTCCTCCCTCTAGGGCAGTGGTTCTCAACCTTCCTAATGCCGTGATATATTTTCATTGTTACAAAGGGGTAATGACCCATAGGTTGAGAACCGCTGTTCTAGGGGCTTCACAATGTTTGACGAATGAATTAAAGAGTGAAATGTTTGATGAATGAATTAAAGACTCCACCTGTGTTTCCTCAATCCTTCCTTAGCCTTATAAATCTCCCTCCTGCCTATATCCCCAAGGGAAACAGAGTTCAGTCAATGAGCTGGGGGACTTTACAATTCCTCCCAATGGCTTGATGAGAAAATGCAATTTATTTGGCCTCTAGGTTTCTACACTCCAGATCTGTATCTGAACTCTCCCTACCCCCAAACTACCATTTGCTTTTCTTTGTCAATAGTTACTCATGTCCATGAGACTCTGTACTTTCGGGTCCTTTTCCTTGGAATGCTCTTCCTGCTTTGGCATTGATACATAGATCTTTAGAACCAGAAGGGACCTGGGGCAGGGAATGGTTAACTCAACCTCCTACCTAGAGCTGGAAACCCCCTCAGAACACCCCTGATCTACAATCAACCAAGCTTGGCTTTGAAAATAACCCTTCATTTGCTTCATAAAGTTGTTGTCACAAATTTACCTCTGTCAATAAACCTTTCCTCATTGATTAATAAGTGCATTCATCTCATCTTTGTCACCTCATGGGACGCTAGGAGCCTGCTATGTGTCATGAAATGTGCTAGATTCCGGAGGATAAGAAGATGAATAAGTCATGGTCCCTGCTCACTGCTCCTTAGACTCCAGTAGACTGGGTCTGCTGAAGAGGCATGTGTGAGAAATGTCACCACAGTCAGTATGCCCTCAATGTGTGGACCAAACACAATGGGAGATCAGAAGAGCACACAGATAACATTCCTCTCAGGAGGAACCAGGGCATGGCCTGGGAAGACATCACTAAGGATAAGTCTGGAATATTCAGGTCAACAAAGTGGAACTATGTGGCACAGGGGGGAGAATTCTTTCACATCACATGACTTTAGAATACTGAAGAATCTGCACTCACTGAAAGGGCGTTTCAGGATATATTGCCCATAGCTGAGTGAATTGGTTTAATTCTTTCAGAAAGCATTTTGGCAAAACAAATCCAAGAACCATGCAGCAACCAAACCTTAGATCAACTACTCACACCTGTGTGACTGTTATGATGAAATCACAGAAAATGTGGCCGGGTGTGGTGGCTCATGCCTGTAATCCTAGCACTCTGGGAGGCAGAGGCAAGTGAACTTCCCTGAGATCAGAGGTTCTAGACCAGCCTGAGCCAGAGTGAGACTCTGTCTCTACAAAAACAAAAAAAGCTGGGGACTGTGGTGGGCGCCTGTAGTCCCAGCTACTTGGGAGGCTAAGGCAAGAGAATCACTTAAGCCCAAGAGTTGGAAGTTGCTGTGAGCTATTACCATGGCACTCTACAAAGTAGAGTAAGGGCTACAAAGTAAGACTCTGTCTCAATAAAAAAAATTAAGAAGGAAGGAAGAAAAGAAAGAAAAGAAAGAAATCACAGAAAATGTGAAAAAGATTATGTTCACAAATATAGTGTATAATGGACTATTAAAATAGGGGGAGAACTGGAGAGCAAGCCTTCATGCTCTTCCCTGGAGGACAGGTAAATAAACCATGGCACACTATCATCAGAAGTACTATCATACTGCCATTCATTGTGAATATTGTATGAGAACTTGGAAATATTTACTCATATAATGCTAAATGAAAAAAGAAATAAGTGTAAAGGGCTTCACGATGGTTGACCGGAAGTATCTGGTACTTGTTTCTTCCACAAAGAACCAAAATATTGAGGAGATAATCACACTTAGAATAGATCATCTAAGGCAGAACCCTGGAATTCAACAGAGAAGTGACAAGGCAAAGAAGGAGCAGGAAAACAGGCAGCCTGCTCAGGCAGAATCAGCTGGAAGCCTAGAGTGGCTTCCCAGTGTGGGGAAAGTGAACATGTGTGATCCCCCCGGTGACCTACATTACTACTGTGGACACCTGTAATCTTAGTCACAAATGGCCCCAAGAACGCAGCAGGCTCCAAGGCTAACATAGAGAGCTGCCTGGACACTGAGATGGCATTGCTTCTGAGAGGGAGCTCAGACTAGGTCCCCAACCCCACTCTGAAGCAGCTGCATCAGGGTGCCTCTTTGAGATTCCAGACCCCACCAGACTGTATCCCGCCCTGGGGCCCAACAGCCCCTGCGTCTCTATATCCCTGGGGCCCCACTTAGACCCACCACGGTGGCTGGTTACTGCCACCAGCCTAAAATGCACATTTTTGCGTACTCTGAAAACAAACTCCCCCACTCACAGCAGCCACCACTAGCCGCCTGCAAGTAGAGGCCATCACTGAAAGCAAGCCTACCCTCCCCAGCAGTACAGCTATAGCACAGCAATGACCATACCCATCTGACCATTCCAAGGGGACCACTCTGACCCTGTGTACAACAGCCAACACTTACACATACCATTGGAAGACCTGAGGACAGGTCGGCCTGGCCCAACTGTGCATGCCCCATTACCAGAGCATCCTCTCTAGGGGCCTAGGGACCTCCCAGCCACTAGTCCACCATTATTGGCACCCAAGAACTCTTCCCAGGGTCCTGAGGTTGCCCACACACACACACACATACAGCACCTTCAGACCTGAGGACTGTCCCATCAAACTCATTGTAGCCACCCTTAACATCAGTGTGAACCACTTGGGATCCTGAGGATTGTCTGCATATCACTGCTACTGCCATCACCCACACCACACTCACTGTCCAGATGCCCAAGAACATTCCTGTTTACCTGGCCCACTTCTCCATTACCAATGCCTAATAAAGCCACCTGGAGGTCCAAGAAATGTCCCTCTGGGCCCACTGACACCAGTGCCAATGTATATCACCCTGGGGCCCAAGGACAAACATGTTCAGCCTGCTTCTACTACCACTGGAACCCAAGCACAAGCCAATCCAACATCCTGGTCCTCAGCAAAACTTCACCATAGCCTCTATTAATGACAGGCACTGAGGAACTTACAAATAGCCTTATCTGTAATTTCCTATCTGTTTACAGCCAAAGAAATCAGAGACGTATGCACCCAGAATCAAAGCCAAGGTGTCCTACCCAATCAACTCCATAGATACATCTTCAGGAAAGAGTCTTACCCTATAAAGCAAATTCAAAGGAATTTGAAAGAATTTGGAAGAACTAGCTGTTACACTGATGTGCAGATATCAATGTAAGGACATAGGAATCATGAAAAAGCAGAAATGTATGACACATCCAAAGGAAGATAAAGATTCTCCAGCAATAGATTCTAATCAAAAAGATATTTATGAAATCCCAGAAAAATAATTCAAAATAATTATCTTCAAGAAGTTCAGTGGGATACAAGAGAATATAAAAAATGATATAAAGAAATTTTTTAAAATTTCAGGTCATAAATGAGAAATTTACTAAAGAGAGAGATATCATTAAACAGGACCAAACACCTTAGAATTGAAAACAACATAAACTAATCATTTGTACCCCCATATTAATTTGAAATTAATAAGAAAAGGACCAAATAGAAATTCTAGAACTAAAGAATTCTTTAAATGAAATACAAAACACATTTCATAGTTTCAATAACAGATCAGACAAAAGAAAGAATTTCAGAACTTAAAGACAGATCTTCTGAGATAACCAGTCAGAAAGAAAAATAAAGTAAAAACATTAAAAAGAATGAGCAAAGCCTACATGACACATTGGACACTGTAAGGTGATCAAATATTTAATTTTTGCAAAGAGGAAATGAAAGGGATAGAAAACCTAATTAACAAAATAATAGCTAACGAAAAGGAGGAACATTCTAACCCCAAACCTAGCAGCAGAACAGAAATAACTAAACTTAGTGCAGAATTAAATGAAATTGAAAACAGAAGAATTATTCAAAAGATCAATGAATCAAAAAGTTTTTTTAAAAAAATTCAATAAAATTGATAAACCTTTGGCCAAACTAGCCAAAAATAGAAAATTAAAATCCCTGATATCATCAGTCAGAAATGGCAAAGGTGAAGTAACAACAGACACCTCAGAAATTCTAAGAATTCTTAATGAATACTGCAAAAAAACTCTATTCTCAGAAATATGAAAATCTGAAAGAAATTCACAGGAACTTGGAAGCACACCACCCTCCTAGACTTAGCCAGAATGTTTTGTAATTTTCTGTGTACAAATGTTGCACTGCTTTTGTTAAATTTATTTCACAGAATCTTAATTTTAATCATATTGTTAATTTTATTTTGTATTGTTCATTGCTAGTATATTGAATTTTGAATATTGACGTTTTCTGCTGCCTGCTTAACTACATTTTGGGGGGGTCTAATACTATTTGTGTGGATGCCTTAAGATTTCCAAAATATAAATCATGTCATCTTTGAATAAATACACTTTATTTCTTTTCATCCCATATGGATATCTTCCAATTGGAGCAACACCAAAAATAAATGAATGAGACATGATCAAGCTTAAAAGATTCTGTACAGCTAAGGGCACAACAATTGAAGCAAACAGAGTTCAGAATGGGAGAAGATATTTGCATGCTACAATTCCAATAAAAGCCTAATAACCAGAATCCACAGCAAACGCTAATCAACAAGAAAAGAGAAAACAACCCAGTTTATCATTGGGCAAAAGACATGAGTAAAGACTTCTACCAGGAAGACAGATGAATGGCCAAAAAACACATGAAAAAATACTGCAAAGTCTCCATTTTTTTGATGGCTGAGTAATATTCCATGGTATACATATACCATAGCTTACCAATCCATTCCTGGGTTGAAGGACATTTAGGCTGTTATTCTTAGTGAAACATCACAGGAATGGAGAAGCATGAATCCTATGTATTCAACTTTGATTTGAGGACAATTAATGACAATTAATGACCCAGTGGGGCATGGGGGAAGGAGAGAGCCGACAGAGAAAGAGGAGAGGAGGGGGTGAGGGAAAGAAAACAAAATAAAAAGGAAAGAAAGTAGTGACTAATTCTTACATAAATTGGACTCAATTTTGACCAATGTACATTACTTAAACATTAATTTCTAATTCAACTTTTCAAAATGTTGTTTAGGATATTGCATCCTCATTTATAAGTGAAATATGTTTGTAATTTCCCTTTATAACAATATATTTTCTCCAATTTTGATATCATGTGTATCCAGATCAAGTAGAATGATTTTGAAATATTTCTTCTTTTTCTATTGTCTATAAGATTTGGCATGATCTGTTTTTTGAAACTGTCTTTTACTTTGATTTATATAATATTAGTTTTCTATTTTTTGAGACTTTGGAAAAAAAATAAGAAGTTAACTGATGACTTCATACTGAGTCTCAGAGTCAAAGTATTCTATAATAGACATACTCTTATTTGACAATGAACGTTACTTTCTTGGCATTATTATTATTAATATTGCTTAATATTTCGATGCAGTAATCATCTGTTTTCTTTTCTGAATTTATTTATCTTCATTCATTCTTTATGTGGTTTTCGTTTCTAGTCCTTATCTTAAACATTGTTATTGTTATTAAACTTTAAGCCTTTTAAATTCTGTGAAGGCAAAAAGTGGAAACCTAATAAACACATGCATATGTAAAAATAAAATAAAATTAAAAAAACATGAAAAAAATGCTCATCCTTCCTAGTCATCAGAGAAATGTAAATAAAAACCACCTTGAGTCATCACCTAGCCCCAGTGAGAAAAGCCCATATCACAAATTCCCAAACCTGCAGATGCTATTGTGAGAGTGTGGAGAAGGGAACACTTATGCACTGTTTGTGGGATTGCAGACATATACAGCACTTTTGGAAGGAAGTATGGCGAGTCCTCAAAGAGCTAAAAGTAGACCTTCCATTTGATCTCACAATTCCATTACTAGGTATCTACCAAGAATTTTTTTTAAATCATTTTAAAATAAAAACATCTACACTAGAATATTTATCTAAGCTCAATTCACAATTGCCAAAATGTGGAAACAAACCAACTACCCATCAACTCACAAATGGATAAATAAATCACAGTATATGTATACTATGGAATACTAGTCAGCCATTAAGGAAATACAGAGACTTTATATCTTCTATATGTGCCTTGATAGGTTTGGAAAACATCTTCCTAAGTATCAGAAGAATTGGGGGGAAATGCATCTAATGTACTCAATGCTATATGAAACTAGTAGATGAACTGCTATGTGCTCATGCAAGGAAAAAAAAATCAATTCAAGTGGTGGAAGGGGGAGGAGAGAGAAGGGATGGGATTCTTTGTAAACTCTCACCTAACATGTGCAATATAGGGATATATGGTACACCTCCTGGTTGAAGGACTCAACTACAACTTGGACTTTTACATAACAAATGCAAAGAATGTAATCTAATCATTTGTACACATATATTAATCTGAAACAAATAGATAAGAAATACAAGTATGGGTGCCTCTTATTTGTCTAATTATTCTGCCTAAAGCATCTAGTACAATTTTACATGGAAGTGGTGAGCGACAACATCCTTGTCTTATTTTTGATCTTAGTGGGAAAATTTCAGCCTTTCACTATTTAGTACAATACTAGATTAGCTGTGTATTTTTCACAGATATGCCTTATCAAGTTGAGGACGTTCTTTTTTATTATTAGTTATTGAGTGTTATCTTCATGAAAGGGTATTATCTTTTGTCAAATGACTTTTGTGCATCCAATGATATGGTTTATTTGTATTATTCTATTAATATGTTTTATTAAATAGATTGATTTTTGTATGTTAAGGTAACTTCATTTTTGTGATGAATCCCAATTAATCATGGTGTACAATATTTTTTATATACTGCTATATTCAGTGTGTTAATATTTTGTTCGTTTTTCATTTTTATTTATAAGTGATCTTGGTACGTAGTTTTCTTTTGATGTTTTTGTCTTATTTTGCCTTTTATAGAATTAGTTGTAAAATGTATCCTCCTTTTATACTTTTGAAAGCATTTATGAAACATTTGGTAGAATTCATCTATGAAGCCATATGATACTGTGCTATATTTTGGGGGGGGAAGTATTTTTATTACTAATCATTGTATTTTTATATCTACTTACTTTCTGTATTTCTTCTTGAGTTAGTTTTCTAGTTTTCATATTTCTAGGCATTTGTACCATTTGTCTAGATTATCTTATTTGCTGGAATACAATTGTTCATAGTATTTCCTTAAAATCATTTCTTTTCTATAAGATTGATGGTAGTGTCCCATTTTTCATTCTGATTTTGGTAATTTGAATCCCATCATTTTTATTTCTTCATCAACCTAGTGAAAGATTTTGCAATTTTGTTGATCAGTCAAAGAATCGGGTTTTTATTTCATTGATGTCTATAGTTTTTATATTCTCTATTTTATTAATTTCTGCTTGAGTCTTTATTATTTTCTTCTCCACTTGCTTTAAGTTTATACTTCTTGTCTTTTCTCAGTATCTTAAAGTGGAAGTTTATTTTTTTAGATGTTTCCTTACATTTAATACAGTCATTGACAGGTATAAATTTACTTATAAGAATTGCTTTACTTCTATCCCATTTGTTTTGATATGTTGAATTTTTATTTTCATTCACTCCAAAGTATTTTCTTTTCTTTTCTTTCTTTCTTTCTTTTTTTTTTTTTTGTGGTACAATGTGCTGATCTTATATGCAATTTGGAATGCTTACATCAAACTGGTTAACATAGCCTTAACCTCCCTTAATTATTATGTTAAGACATTTATACTCTACACTTAATAGATTTGACATGTATCCTTGCAATATACACCATAGGTGAGGTTCCATCACTTACTTTCCCTCCACCCACCTTTTCCCCTCTGTTGCCCCTCCTCTTCCCTCCTTCATCATGAACTATCATTGTGTTTTATCTTTTATATGAAAGTGTGGGTGATTATATATTGGTCTCATAATAGTACTGAGTACGTTGGATACTTTTTCTTCCTTTCTTGAGATACTTTACTAAGAAAAATATGTTCCAGTTCTATCTATGTACACATAAAAGATGTAATTCTCCCATTTCTTTCTTCATTGAACTTTTGGTTAATTAACAGTATAATTTCCATATTTTTTTGAATTTCTTCAATTTTACTTCTATATTTTTATTGGATTCCATTTTGGTGGAAGAAAATAAAGTCAATTGTATTTCTATATACCAGCAACAAGCAGTTGTAAAATGTCATTTCAAAAAATATGATTTTAATAGCCAAAGAAATATGAAGTACCTAAATCGAATATAATATGTGCAATATCTTTCACTAAATGTTGTAAGACTTTACCAAGATATACTACAGAACACCTAATAAGTGGACAGACAGAACAAGCTCATGAATTGCAAGATGCAATATTATAAACATATTGATTTTTCTCCAACTTATACATCAATAAATTTCTCAAAATAGTTAAATCCCAATAGAGGTTTCAAAAAGTTTTTGGTGATAGTGGTGCACAGCAAGATGGCTGACTAGAGGTAGGTTTTGCCGACTGCTCTGGTCCAGGAAGAGAAAAATTTGACTAAGCAAACTCAGAGAAATTGAAGTTGGAGGATTGAACACAAGGAGAAGAAATCAAGAAAAGCTCCCAAAAAGGAGCTTCAAGAGGCTGTATGTGAGAAGAGCAATAGCTATAAACTCTAGTTCATTTAAACAGTCAGAAGCGAAGCAGTGGTAACATGCATATCCCTTGACCTCCAGAACTGATTTCATTCCACCAGCTTTAGTTTTAGTTGCCAAACAGATCACCACTGAGACAAATGAAAATGCGACAAAGGAAAAAAGAAAACAGTGAACATTTATGAAGCAAAGGGACTTAAGGAGCCTGGTTCCCAGCAAAAGTGTAAGAGGGGCCCCTCCCTCATCAGAGGGCTTTTGCTGCACAAAGCAGTGAACTCAGGATTTTTTACCCCATGGGAAGGAGTCATAAAATGCCAGTTTTCTTGCACCTGGGAATTTCCATCCCCTGGATCTCCATCCCACCTAACAGAAAAGTGAATAAAGTTTATTTCCAATGCCTTGTTCCCACCGCCCATCCTTGCATCTCTCTTTTGTTGACCAACGGACTGCTCCCTGCTGAGCCCAGCCAGCCTGAAGGGGCTGCCCCATCCCCAGGCACCAGAATGGTGAAGGAACTCTCAAAAGACTAGGGAACTAAGGATTACAGAGGCCATTGTTTTCCCTCACAATAACCAGCCATAACTTTTACTAGGAACAGGAAAGTGAGGCAGTTCCTGCCTTCTTAACATGTCTGGTAGGGTGTCTGTGGTCTTTTACATTGTGTGATCCATTGAACTAAATGTGCCCCACCACACCACCAAAAAAGGAAATTGTGGCTTGGCTACACTGAATCAGATGTGGTGGGGTTACTCTTGGGTGTTCTTTCTGATAGGAGGGACCTTTTCTCTGCCCTCTGGATTGACTCTTCCTGGAGTCTGTGCCTGGCAGGGATCACCTCATGGCTCAGCCCAGCTCCCGCACTGTAAACTTGGAGAGAGAAAGGCCTAGTCTCAAGTGAATCTGTTCTAAGAAAGTTCAGGAAACTGATGTACAGCATGGCTTCCCTCCCCCAGACATACATCACTCACCTGCAGTCGTGGGAAGAGGGCCAAAGTGTTTCCTGCTATAACAACAAGGGCTTCGATGAAATTCTGTGGCTCCCTTAAACAGGATTGAAAGCAAGCTTATACTAGGACAGAAGCAGTTTAACGAGCTAACTGAGAGATGTCCTCCCGCCTAGGAGCACTTGAAGTGTACCCCCTAGTGTTACCCCCACCAATTTGGAAAAGCAAGATTGACCCTTGGAGCATCTCATGCTGCAGTCCCAAAAAGGAGCTTCAAGAGGCTGTGTGTGAGAAGAGCAACAGATATAAACTCCGGGCCAGTTAAACAGTCAGAAGTGAAGGAGTGGTAACATGCACATCCCTAGACCTCCAGAGCCGATTTCAGCCCACCAGTTTTAGTTTTAGTTGCCAAACTGATCTCTGGGGAACTGCCTAAAGGTCCCCAATTATATTATCTCTCAATAACTATTTAGTAACAACCTAGTATTTCAGCTTAAAAAGTATAATTAATTAAAAAAAAAATAAGCTGAAAATACACATAGGAAGGAAAGAGAAGAAGAATCCTGACAACATGAGAAATCAAAGCAGATCAACTCCCCCAAGAGATTACAAGGAAGATACAGCAGAAAGTACCAACCATATGGGTGGCGCCTGAAGCTCATCGAGTAGGGCACCGGCCCCATATACTGAAGGTGGCAGGTTCAAACCCGGCCTCGGCTGAACTGGAAAACAGAAAAATAGCCGGGCGTTGTGCCAGGTGCCTGTAGTCCCAGCTACTCAGGAGGCTGAGGCAAGACAATCACCTAAGCCCAGGAGTTGGAGGTTGCTGTGAGCTGTGTGATGCCATGGCACTCTTCCGAGGGCAATAAAGTGAGACTCTGTCTCTCCAAAATAAATAAATAAATAAATAAAATAAAATAACAACCATAGAGAAATTATTGAAATTTCAGCAATATAATTCAGAATATGGATGGAAATAAGATGAATGGAATTGAGGAGAAGATGGAAAAAGAAATCCAAAAGTAGTCTGAAAACTGACTCAAGAAAATAGTGCAACTTAAAACAAAGTCTCCAGGGACCTGGATATAACTCACAAGGATTTAGCAGAACTTAAAGAATTAATTTAAAGAGGCAGTCAAAAAGATTCAAAGAACAGTAGAGAGCTTCAGTAATAGAGCAGAATATGTAGAAGAAATAATTTCGGAAGTCAAAAATAAGACTTTTGAACTAACCTGATCATTTAAAGAGGTAGAAAAAAGTAGAGAGAAAAACCAGAATATTTCTTGAGAGAGTTATGGGATTATTCCAAAACATCAAGCATATGAATTACAGGGCTTCCTGAAGGAGAAAAGGATGGTCCTAAAAGCACTGAAGCTCTAGTTCAAGACATCATGGTAGAGAATTTCCCAAGTATTGCAAGAGAAAGAGAAGTCCTTATATTAGAAAGTTTCAAAACCCAGTCAGGATTATATTCAAACAAAGCATCTCCTAGACACATTGTAATTACCTTTGCCAAAGTAAAAATGAAAGAGAAAATTCTGCAAGCAGCCATGTATTAGCAAAGACTCACCTACAAAGGAAAAAATATCACGGTGACAGTGCACCTTTCAGCTAAAAACTTTCAAGCCAGAAGAGTGTGGTTATTTGCCTTTAACATTCTTAAACAAAACAATTTTCAGCCCAGGATTCTGTGTCTGGCTAAACTGAGTTTCATGTTTGATGTAGATATCAAATATTTTACTGATATGCAATCACAGAAGAAATATGCTACTAGATCAGCTCTACAGGAAATAGACCTAGTCTTCATACTGACCAGCATGATGGTCCACCAGCAAAGTAAACATACCCAGAATTTAAAGAACAAAGCCTAATTTCCACAATGGCACAAGGAATAAAACTAAGCAATTGACCTCCATAAAAATAAGATGAATTAAACTTATTAATTCTCTAAATAAGGGTAAATGGCTTGAATTGCCCACTAAAGAGGCACAGGCTGGCTAACTGGATTAAAAACCCCAGCCAACCTCATATATGAAGTATTCAAGAAACCCATTGAATCTCTCAATCTCTCTTCTTCTCTGTATGAAGGCACTGAAAACAATAATTCATTTTTTAATTTTTATTTCATTATCTAATTATTTTTATTAAATCATAGCTTTGTACATTGATTCAATATTGGGGGTACAATGTTCTGGTTCCATATACAATCTGAAAACAATAATTAAGTCATATGGAAATCAGAAAAAAGCAGGTGTTGCAATCTTATTTGCTGATACTGTTGTATTTAAACCAACAATAAATTAAGAAAAGACAAAGATGGATACCACATGCTGGTCAAGGGAAGCATTCAACATGAAGAGATTTCAATAATAATCATTTATGCACCCAACCTAAATGCTCTTAGATATATAAAATGAACCCTAAATGATGTGAACAATATGATATCCGCCATAATAGCGGGACATTTCAACACCCCTCTGACACAACTGGACAGATCCTCTGAGCAGAAACTAAACAAAGAAGCAATGGACTTAAGCAAGACCCTAGAATTCAGGACATTTCATGCTAATAAAATTGAGTATACATTCTTCTCATCAGCACATGGATCATTCACCAAAATTGATCATCTCATGGGACACAAATGAAATCTCAACACATTTAAAAGAATAGAAATTATACTTTTTATCTTTTCATATCATTCCAGAATAAAAGCAGAACTCAACTCCAACAGAAATCTTCACTCCCATACCAAGTCATGGAAACTAAATGACCTTATGCTGAACAACAACTGGGTGAAGGATGAGATAAGAAAATAAATCATTATATTTCTAGATCAAAATGACAATGATGCCACAAGTTATCAAAATGTGTGCGATACTGCAAAGGCAGTCCTAAGAGCCAAATTTATAGCATTATATGCTTTCATCCAGAAAACAGGAGTGAAAATCAACAACCTTATGAACCATTTGAAGCAACTGCAATAATGCAACTAAAAATGTTAACAGAAAAATACAACTCCAAATGTAGCAGAAAAAAATTTACCAAAATTAGAGCAGAATTAAATTAAATCCAAAACAGAAAATCATTCAGAAGATCAGCAAAATAAAAATTTGGTTATTTGAAAAGATTAATATAATTGATACATCCTTGACAAGACTACCTAGAAATAGAAAAGTAAAATCTGTAATAAAATCAGTCAGAAATGAAAAAGGTCAAATAACAACAGATACAAGAGAAGTACAAAACATCATCAGTGATTATTACCAAAAAAAAATTATATGCTCCCAAATTTGAAAATCTTCAAATTTAGTGGAAAAGGATGAATAGCTGGAATCAGTTCACCTTTGCAACTTGACCAGAAAGAATTAGAAGTATTGGATAGACCTATATGTCAAACATAAAATTGCATGAACATTACAAAATCTTCCAAAAATAAAGCACTGGACCAGATGATTTCACACCAGAATTATACCAAACATTCAAAGAAGAACTAGTACCTATATTTCATAACCAATTCCAAAACAAAGAGAAGGAAGGAATTCTCCCCAACACATTCTACTAAGCAAATATCATTCTTATTCCAAAACCAGGAAAAGACCAAACAGAAATGAAAACTATAGACGAATATCATAAATGAATATTAATGTAAAACTATTCAACGAGGTCCTAGAAAACAGAACACAGGCTCAGCACCTGTAGCACAGTGGTTATGGCGTTGGCCACGTACACCGAGGCTGGTGGGTTCAAACTCAGCCTGGGCCAGCTAAGCAGTAATGACAACTGCCACAGAAAAATAGCCAGGTGTTGTGGAAGGCACCTGTTGTCACAGCTACTTTTGGGAGGCTGAGGTAAGAGAATCACTTAAACCCCAGAGATTGAGGTTGCTGTGAGCTGTGACACCATGGTACTCTACCTAGGGTGACATAGTTAGACTCTGTCTAAAAACAAAAAAAAAAAAACAAAAAAAAAGAAAGAAAGAAAAAGAAAACATGACACAGCTACCCTTATAAGAAAAGTATAAATCATGATCAGATGGGTTTTATCCCAGTGATGCAAGATTGGTTCAACAAATGCAAATCCATAATCCATAAACCACATAAATAAAAGCAGGAAGAAAGACCATGTGATTCTCTCAGTTGATGCACAAAAACATTCGACAAAATTCAGCATCATTTTCTGACAAGAACCCTCAAGAAAACAGGCATATTTTGTGATGTGGGCCAATCTTACTAGAGTTAGATGACAGCTCAAAGTGGTTTTGATTTGAATTTTTCTGATAATTAAAAATGTTGAGCATTTTTTCATGTGTTTATTTGTCATTCACATGTCATTTTCAGAGAAGTCTCTGTTCAAGTCTCTTGTTCACAGTGAAGTGGGAATATTTGTTCTTTTCTTATTGCTTAGTTTATTGAAAACATATCCTGCAAAAATCTTCTTCCATTCTGAAGGCTGACTGTTTTCTTTACTTACAGTGCTCTTGGAGGGGATGTGGAGATAAGGGAACACTTCTACACTGCTGGTGGGATTGCAAATAAATATGCCTTTTTGAAAAGAAGTTTGGAGAATACTCAATGAACTAAAAGTAGACCTACTATTTGATCTGGAAATTCCTCTACTAGGTATTTACCCCAAATTATTTTACAGAAAAGACATTTGCACCAGAAACTTTGTTGCAGCACAGTTCATAATTGCCAAGTCATGGAAGCAGCCCAAATGCCATTGACCCATGAATGGATTAACAAATTGGGGTATAAGTATGCCATGGAATACTATACAGCCATTAAAGTGGGTGGAGACTTTACATCTTTTATATTTACCTGGATGGAAATGAAACATATTCTTTTTGTAAAGTATCTCAAGAATGGGAAAAAAAGTATCCAATGTACTCAATACTGTTATGAAACCAATATATAATCACCTACACATTCACATGAATGATAAAACACAATTATGGTCAGAAAAAAGGAGGGAAGAGGGGAGGGTGAGGAGGAAAGAGAGGAGGGCAGGAGGAGGGAGAGTATTTGGTGGGACCTCACCCTTTGTGCATAATGCAATGGTACATTTCAAATCTATTAATAGTAGAGTATAGGGCAGTGCCTGTGGCTCAAGGAGTAGGACGCTGGCTCCATACACTGGGGGTGGTGGGTTCAAGCTGGGCCCCAGCCAAAACTGCAAAAGAAAAAAAAAAAAGAGTAGAGTATAAATGTCTAACCACAGCAACAATAACAAAAAAATAAAATAGGCATAGATGGGACATTGCTTAAACTGAGAGAGGTCATCTGCAAAAAATCTGTAGCCAGTATCATATTGAATGGAGTAAAACTGAAAGCATTTCCATTTAGAATCGGAACCACACAAGGATATTCATTATTACTACTGTTATTCAACATTGTGCTGTAACTCCTATCCAATACAATCAGGAAAAAGAGATCAAGGGTATTCAAATGGGAACAGCAGAGGGAAAACTCTTGCTCTTTAGGGATGGCATGATTTTATACCTGGACTCAGCTACAAGGATCATAGAAGTGATCAAGAAATACAAAAAATCCCAGGGTACAAACTCAAGGTCCACAAATCAGTAGCCTTTGCATATGCCAAAAACAGTCAAGCTGAGAATCAAATCAAAGACATAGTATCCGTCACAATAGCTTCAAATAAAATGAAATACCTGGGAACATATCTAACGAAGGAAGTGAAAATTCTCTATATGGTGAACTCTGGCATAGGAAAAAAAAAGATGGCAGCCAAGTAGCAGCTTCTGTGCAGCCGGGCGCAGTGAGAGTGGGGAAAGAGGACCCCAGGCATCTCTGGCTGGTGGGTTCGGCCCAGAGGCTTCCCTTTGGTGATACAGGAGGTCAGTGAGAGACTTTTGGACCCCACCAGGAGGACTGAAGAGGTGGAAAACTGGCAAGTGGTGGGTGCGTTTGTTT